>JAPYYD010002947.1:0-14728 GCA_028551405.1 Uromys caudimaculatus
GCAGCCAAATGCTGAAACAGGCAGGAATTTTCAAAGAGATTATCACCATTAAAGAGAAGGTCCTTGCCCTGATGGGAAGCCTAAGAAGGTACCCAAGGGAAACACTCCCTTCTGCTAAGCCTTCAGTTAATAGAAGGAGTAGGCAGCATGATCCCTAGACCCAGGCCGCAACTTCATATAAAACCTGCTACAGCTGTAGTCCAAGTGTGCCAGGGTCCATGCCAATTTAGAATCCAAACTTGGCAGGATCACCCAAGTTCTGGAAATAAGAAAGATGCAAACTTAAAGGTCATGGATTCTCCCCTGCAGTTTCAGTTCAGCACTGTTCATCCATCCATGTTTGGCAGAGTCAGAGCCCCAGTGAGGGAGGATACTGTGAGAGTGCATGGCATGAATGAACCTGTGAGGATGAAGCCTGAGTTGCACTTTGAGACCACAAGATGTTGAGATACCTAAGCTAGGAGACACCTGCCATGGAGAGCTGCATATAGGAAATGCAAGTCACTAACCCAAGAGATGTTTGAGAAGTTGCAGGGATAGGGCCATCTAAGCCTTTTGAAACTGAGGTCCTATGTGTCTGAGTCAGAGATACAGGATTTGGTGTTTGCCCTGCTGGGTTTCTTGCTGTGGTCCAATCTTCCCTCACCATGTACACATCCCTCTCCACTGGAATGGGAAGGGATATTCTGTGCCATTGTATTTGGAAAGATAAAACGTAGTTTCTGACTTTACAAGCTGTGGTGATCAAGAGATTGTCTTGAGCGTCAGAAGAGCCTTTGGACATTAGAAGGGTGTATGGGCTGCTGCAGACTGTTAGGTCATTGAGGTTAAACTAAATGCATTTTCATCATGGATTACCAGGAGCCTATAGTGAACAGGGTCAGAATGTGGTTGATTGAGTCAAAAAGCTCCCAGGTAGGTTGATGTCTTTAAACGCCTGTCTCTCCTTTGTGGCTTTCTTTGGTGAAGCTTATAATGTTAGGGTCTAAGAATCACTGAAGGAAGAACCCAAACTCAAGTAGAATGCAAAGGCAAAGAGTGTTTTATTCTGCAGAATTCTACCTTACAGGGGTCTACCATTCACTGTGATGGAGAAAGACTTGTGAGCTTTACAACTCAATTTAAAGCCAACTAGGGAAGTTCCAGGGAGGAGTAAGTGACCTTTATCCTTATTGGTTGGCTCAATTTCTAGGAGAATGGGTGCCTTTGGGACTGGTCAAGGTTCTAGGAAATTTGGGGGACTTTCCAGAACCATTGCTGATTAAGTATTTTTGGCTCAGGCCTGGTGGCAGGGGCAGCTCCTGGCAGCTCCTGATTGGCTGCCTGTGAGGGCTGGGAAACAAAAACTTAGGCCTAGTGTCCCAAACTGCCAGTTTGCAGCCTGTCCTGGAGTCAGCCTGGCTCTGGCCAATTCAGTCCTCTCAATAGAAGTTTTGTAGGAGGATCCTTTCTAGATTCCTTATTTGGGATGATATTGGAGTGTTTATAGACTCAACCTATTTCCTGGTGTGTGCGTGTGTCTGTGTGTGAGTGTCTGCCTTGTTGTGATTGAACCTGGATCAGTTGGCTTCCTTCTCATGTTGTCTTGCCTTCACCATTATAGACTGTATCCCTGAATCACATGAGATGCAGTTGAAGCAATTGTTATTTAGTGCTCAGCCAGTTTGTGAGCCCAGTGTTTTGTATTTTTAGTTTTGTTGTTTTTATTTTTGTTTTTGAAGTTTCTCTGTGTAGCCGTATCTGTCCTAAAAGTAGGTGTGTAGAATATGCAGGCCTCAAATGTAAAGGTTTGAGTAAAGATCAAGTGCTCTGACTCCAGAGTACTGGGATTAAATGTGGGCCAACATGCCTGGCTCTTTTTTTCTTTGTTCCTCTCTTTCTTTCCTTCCTTCCTTCCTTCCTTCCTTCCTTCCTTCCTTCCTTCCTTCCTTCCTTCCTTCCTTTCTTTCTTTCTTTCTTTCTTTCTTTCTTTCTTTCTTTCTTTCTTTCCTTTTATATTATTGATTGGGCCTGGAATGTAGGTTTTGGTACATGTCAAACCTATGCTGTTGTGTTGATCTTCATCCAGGTTGTGAATTTTAAAATTTGGCAGAGAGAATATTCTATCACTCGGGATGGCATGTATTCATGACATTAATACTGCCTGAGCTTTTAGAGTCATTGAATTGGAGGTCCATTATATTCTTTCTACCGTTTTGTTTGGTTTGATTTTTTAAATGAATGTGAGTATTTTGCCTATGTGCATGAATATGCATTCAGAGCAAATATGTACCTAGTCCCCATAGCGTTCAGAAGATGGCTTGAGAATTCCTGAACTTGAAGTAATGGATAGTTGTAAAGCTGCCTTGTAAGTACTTGCAATTGCACCCAGTTATTTGCAGGAACAGCTCTTCACTGCTCAACCATTTCTCTTGTCCTATGTTGTTTATTTAGGATCAATATTTACATTGCCAATATTTTCAGCTGTATATTTGTAACTGTTTAAAGATGCATTCTCTTTTAGTAACATCTCATTTGGGTTACAGTTTAAACTGGGGCACTTCAGGATTCTGGAAGATGAATACAGAACTGGAGTAGATGTGTAATTCTTTGTAGGAACGTCAGTAAAAACCTGAGTTCTTTCTCTCTTTCTTGTTTGTTTGACTTTTTTACAGGGAAGACAGGGTCTTAATATCTATATACCTCTCGCTGTCCTGGATAGACCAGGCTGGCATCTAACTCAGTGAGATATACCTGCCTCTGCCGCCTCACTGCTGGGATGAAAGGCATGAGCCAACACACTCAGCTTGTTTATCATTTTTTGTAGTTAGTAATTGTTTATACAGTTTCTCTAATATGTGTTCAGTACTGTTTGCTTCTCTCTCTCATCCTCTCTCTTTCTCTCACTATCTCTCTCTCAATTAGCATTTCCCTTGCAAGGCTATATCCTATTCAAAGAACAAAGAAATGACAGGTGAACCTTATTATTCAGTTTCCTTCTAATATGACTTGGCAATTACATTAGAACTTCTGGGTCAAGAAATAAGTGGGGGAAGCACCAGAGTTATACAAATATATTGTCAATGAAGTGTACATTTACAGTGATGTCAGTATGATGATGGTTTCTGTTTACACGTGGATGGGATATTTTAGGATGCAGTGACCTATGATGATGTGCATGTGAACTTCACTCGAGAAGAATGGGCTTTGTTGGATCCTTCACAGAAGAAGCTCTACAAAGATGTCATGCTAGAGACATACAAGAACCTCACTGCTATAGGTAAGATAGTGAATTTTCTTTCACTTTTTAAAATAAGGGAACAACTGTTTTCTTTTGTTAGTGATATTTTTCTGTAATTTCAAATAAGAATGTGGTGAATAAATCAGGTTCACTGAAGATTGCAACTTAAATTTTGCCTAATTTCCAATAATATATCAAACATTTTCTGGTACTATATTTTAGGCTTCAATTGGAAAGACCATAATATTGAAGAACATTGTCAAAGTTCTAGAAGACATGGAAGGTAATTTTCATGTGCAAGTTGGTGTGAATATGCCTCTGAAGAAATGTTAATGTGTCCTGGAAGTTTTAAAGAAAAGCAACAGTGTAAGAAGAGCACTTCTTTCAGTGTATTGATGCTTATTAAATTCTCACAAAGTCATGTACCTCAATGTCAGGTGTCTGATTTGTGTTTGCAAGGCATTCCTCTAAGAAAGAAGATAAGAAGACAGTGCTTTAGCAGATATTACCATTTGAATCATAGCCACATTACAGCTACTCTGTAGAACTGCCAATCTATTTAGTCTCATACCATTCACATATAACAAAAAATTATATCTTTTGAATATATGATAAGTATCTATTTCTAATAAGTAAATATTCCATAGTAAAGCTGAATACTCATATAATAATATTGCTAAATGTGAGTTAGAGAGGGAGTTTATGAGAGTCAGGAATGTTGTTTGGGAGAAACCTTAACCCCTATACCACCTGACTCTGATAAACAAAAAGTCAAACTGTGTGAATGAAATGTGGAAATCTTTGGTTTGTTATTCTTTTTTTACTAGGTATATCATGTGTCACAATGATTACAAGCCATGTAAGCATAGAGATAGTGAAAGAAGTAATGTAACCCTCTCCCAGAACAATTGAAATATATGTAGTAGTCCCCATTTGAGTACATTTTCTCAGTGTGATGTAAGTTTATAATGAGTTGGTTCTCTAACTTCATTGGGAATATAGCCATAAACTCACACTGCAGAAAATCCCTAGGAATACTAGGGTGTGGAAATTCTTTTCTGTTTGTCCTGGTTCACAATGCCAATATAGTATGCAAATGTAGTGTACTTCACAATATAGGAAAATCTATGAATGTCCTTAGTGTGGTAAAGCTCTGAGCTCTTCTATTTCTCTTCAAATATGTGAAAAATCTCATAGAGGAAAAGGATGCTATACATGTGAGCCATATAATAACACTCTTACCATTACGGTATCCTCAAAGATGCAAAACAACTCTTAATTAAGGGGAAACCCTAAATGTAAACAAAGTGATTAAGCCTTAAGATGTGATTTCTCTTTACCATTAGACCAAATTGTAAAATTAATTCCTACAGATAAAAAGGTTCATTGGTGTAGTGACTGTGGTAAAGCTTTCACATATACCAATTATCTTTGCAGGCATGAAAGAAGTCATACTGGAGAGACACCCTCTGAATATACTCAGTGTGGTAAAGCATGGCACAGTTATCCTCAAAGGCATGAAAGAATCCATACTGGAGAGGGACCCAATGAAGTTATTCAATACGGTCAAGCCTTTGTAAAGCACAGTAGTCTCCAAATACATAAAAGAACACATACTGGAGAGAAACCCCACAAGTGCAATCAATGTGGTAAAGCCTTTGCACGACTCAGTCATCTCCAAACGCATATGATAACACATACTGGAGAGAAACCCTATCAATGTAATCAATGTGGTAAAGCCTTTGCATATCATAGTTATCTCCAAGTACATAAAAGAGCACATACTGGGGAGAAACCCTATGCATGTGATCAATGTGGGAAAGCCTTTGCATATCATGGTCATCTTCAAGTACATAAACGAACACATACTGGAGAGAAACCCTATGAATGTAAGGAATGTGGTAAAGCCTTTGCAGGTCAGAATGATCTTAAAAGACATAAAAGAAAACATACTGGAGAGAAACCTTTCAAATGCAATGAATGTGGTAAAGCCTTTACATGTAATGCTAGTCTCCGAATACATAACGCAACACATACTGGAATGAAACCTTATGGATGTAAGCAATGTAGTAAATCCTTTGCCTCTCATGGTCAACTTCAAAATCATGAAAGAATTCATACTGGAGAGAAACCTTACAAATGCAATGAATGTGGTAAAGCCTTTGCGTGTAACGCTGGTCTCCGAATACATAAAGCAACACATACTGGAGTGAAATCTTACAAATGCACTGAATGTGGTAAAGCCTTTTCATACAATGCTAATCTCCGAACACATAAAGCAACACATACTGGAGAGAGACCTTACGGATGTAAGCAGTGTAGTAAATCCTTTGCCTCTCATCGTCAACTTCAAAATCATGAAAGAATTCATTCTGGAGAGAAACCTTACAAATGCAATGAATGTGATAAAGCCTTTGCACATCATTGTAGTCTTCGAATGCATAAAAGAATACATACTGGAGAGAAACCCCACAAATGCAATCAATGCAGTAAAGCCTTTATACGACCCAGTCATCTCCAAATGCATATGATGACACATACTGGAGAGAAACCTTACAAATGTAACCAGTGTGGTAAAGCCTTTACATACCATTCTACACTTCAAAATCATGAAAGAATTCATACTGGAGAGAAACCCTACAAATGTAGTCAATGTGGTAAAGCCTTTGCACATCCTAAAAATCTTCAAATGCATAAAATAACACATACTGGAAAGAAACCCCACCAGTGCAATCAATGTGGTAAAGCCTTTGCAAGACACAGTCATCTCCAAACGCATATGATAACACATACTGGAGAGAAGCCCTATGAATGTAATCAATGTGGTAAAGCCTTTGCATATCATAGTTATCTCCAAGTACATAAAAGAACACATACTGGAGAGAAACCCTATGCATGTGATCAATGTGGCAAAGCCTTTGCATATCATAGTCATCTTCAAGTACATAAAAGGACACATACTGGAGAGAAACCCTATGAATGTAATGAATGTGATAAAGCCTTTGCAGGTCAGACTGATCTTAAAAGACATAAAAGAACACATACTGGAGAGAAACCTTACAAATGCAATGAATGCGGTAAAGCCTTTGCATATAATGCTAATCTCCGAATACATAAAGCAACACATACTGGCGAGAAACCCTATGAATGTAATCAATGTGGTAAAGGCTTTGCAGGTCAGAATGATCTTAAAAGACATGAAAGAATTCATACTGAAGAGAAACCTTATAAATGTAATGAATGTGGTAAAGCCTACTCACAATCAAGTCACCTCCAAGTACATAAAAGAATACATACTAGAGAATAACCCTATAAATGTAACCAGTGTGGTAAAGCCTTTGCAGGTCACAGTGATCTACAAAGGTGTGGTGGTTCGAATGTGCTTGGCCCAGGGCAAGTGGCACTACTAGGAGGTATGGCCTTTCTGGAGTAGGTGTGGCCTTCTGGAGGAAGTGTGTCACTGTGAGGACGGGCTTTGAGATCCAATGTTTAAGCTCCACCCAGGGCAAAGAGTCTTCTGGATGCCTTCTGATCAAGATATAGAACTCTTGTCTTCTCCAGCACCTGCTGGAGCCAATGTCCTGCTTGGACATTGCCATTCTTTCTGCCTTGATGATAATGGACTGAAGCTCTGAATCTGTACACCACATCCAATTCAATGTTGTGCTTTATAAGAGTTACCTTGCTCATGGTATCTTTTTACAGCAATAAAACACAAACTGAGACAAAATGCATAAAAGATATCATACTGAGTGAAACCCTATGAGTGTATAGAATATGGTAAAGCCATTGCACATTTCTATAGTACTCGTTATACCAATGTATTTGTCTTTCCATTCACTGAAAGCCTGTGAATGGAAGCAATGTGCAGCCTTTCCCCTTCACAGTTATCTCTGAATGCAGAAAAGAATACATAGTGGAGAAAAAAAGTATGAATGTGCTCAGTGTGGTAAAGCCTTTTGTTTTGAAGTCTGCATAGATCCATAACAGTCCTGGTCAAAGTAAATGCCTAGAGTTTATTGTAATCAAGCTGTCTGGGTTAGCAGGTTAGGGTTAGGGTGTTTGGGGTTATGGTTAGTATAAGTTTAGGGTTAGGGGAATAGGGTTAGGTTAGGGTTGGGGCTGGGCTTAGGTTAGGGATAGGGTTGGGGAAGTGGGGTTAAGGAGTAGGGTTAGGGGAGTTAGTGGGTCAGGGATAGGGTTTGGGTTTTCGAGGTTAGGGGTTTAGAGGGCGAGGGTTAGGTTCAGGGGTTAGGGTCATGGTCAGGGTTAGAGGGTTAAAGTTAAAGGGAGTCAGCTCCAAGAGCTCTGACACAATCTCTGGATGCCAGCACCTTCATGTACATCCACAATCTCCACCACCAAGCGGCTGCCACATATACATATGTATAATTAAAAACATAAATTTTTAACAAAATATGAAAATCAGAATCAAAATCTGAACAAATAGGTCACAAAATTCTCTCCTAAAATTGGTAAAGACAAAACTGGCAATTGGACAACATTTGATAAGAACAAGAACCACATAATACATGGGAATTAACTACAGATCATTTATAGGTTCTGTAATGGGGTGTTAAATAAGGAGCTAGGTAAAAGTATTCTTATAATCTATAATGTGTCATGATATGGAAGCATAAATTTTCTGGTAATCTTTAAAGAGCATAAAAAAAGAAATGATTTGCTGGGTAGTGGTGGCGGACGCCTTTAATCCCAGCAATTGGGAGGCAGAGGCAGGTGGATTTCTGAGTTGGAGGCCAGCCTGGTCTACAGAGTGTGTTCCAGGACAGCCAGGGCTACACAGAGAAACCCTGTCTCCGAAGGAAAAAAAAAAAATGGTTTTCAATGTCTCTGCAATCTATTCTATAGAAAGGTTCTCCATTCCAAGAAACGGGTCTACTTATTTAAATAGGACTTTCTCTAAAGGGGTCGAGGGGGCAATGGATCAGGATACAAATTTCCTGAGAGAATAATCCTCAAAGAACAAATGAGCTGTTGTGTAACTGTGTTCCATGCAACCTTTTCTATTACATTACTTCATTAAGTAATGGCCCTGCATTGGCAGATCTTCAGTGGTCAAGCTAGACTTGTATGTAAACATCACTTGTTTGAGGTGATTGAGTTTTCCAAGCTAATCCCATGGTACTTGCTGATCTCAGGTAAATAGAGAATAGTTTCTTAAAACTCAATACACAGAATAATATAGCCTACACCTTCTCTGTATTCTGCAACATTAACAGAGAAGCTATCAATGATGTCAAAAACTTAAGTTAAAAATTGGTAAGGGGTGTCATTACATTACTTACCTTGACTCTTAGTTGGGAATGATAACCAGGACCCAGTGTCCTCTCTTTTTACTCTTGCCTTCTAATGAAGAGATGCAGGTAACCTCACCCCCCCCCCCCCCCACATTTCTGCACATCCAACCCCATACTCTCTTTTCCCTGCCCTGAGCCAAAACCGACCAGCACTCCCTTCCCCCACCCCCTAGTGCAGATGCCTCTGGCCTTTGAAAAGGGCAGACATCTATCCATGCCAGCAAACATCACCCTCCCCTTTCATGATAATTCTAACCACTAGCCCTTCCCCAGTGCAGATGGCTCTTGCCTTTGAAGGAGGCAGGAGTTAGTATCCCTAAAGTGATAAGGCCCACTCTTGAGCTATGGGAAAGAGACAATTAAGTGTTCCCAGACAGCTGTGACTGGTTTGTAAAAACATACTGACCTCCACTAACAGAATGAGTTACTTCTTCCCAGGTCAAAACGTCCTTTTCCAGCTGTTTGATTCTGCCTCTCTGTCTGAATAAACGTTATTGGGTGTGAAGGATGACACTCTTTTACTCCCTACCCAATCATGTAACACCAGGGCTCGAAAACTCCAGGTTATGCACCTTCATGTCTGTGTGTGTGTGTGTGTGTGTGTGTGTGTGTGTGTGTGTGTGTGTGTGTGTGTTTTAATGTTGCTGAACTTCCTATTCAAGGAATGGTTGGGATCAAAGAGATGGCTGAGCCACCAAGAGCATTGGCTGTACTTTTAGAGGACTGTGGCAGGCTCCATTGCCAGCACCCACACAGTGATTCACAACTGTCTATAACTCCAGTACCAGGAGTACCCCATATTGTCTTCTGGCAAGGAAAATACCGTTACACATAAAAATAAGGATCAAAAAAAGTTGGGGTTTTATGTTTTAAGCATTTTTCTAAAATTTTAATATTTTTTTTAAATAATACACTCCAGATTTTATTATCCCTCCTCTCCCGGTCTACCCTCTGTGATTTTTGTTTGTTTGTTCGTTTGTCTTTTTGTGTGTGTGTGGGGGGGTTGTTTTTGTTTTTTCGAGACAGGGTTTCTCTGTGTAGCCCTGCCTGTCCTGGAACTCACTCTGTAGACCAGGCTGGCCTCGAAGTTAGAAATCCACCTGCCTCTGCCTCCCAAGTGCTGGGATTAAAAGTGTGTGCCACCACTGCGCAGCCTGGTCTACCCTCTGAGTGTTTCACATCCTATACCACCTCCCCACCCCCTGTCTCCATGAGGATGTCCCCATCCCCCATCCCCCATCCTACCTGACCTCTAAACTCCCTGGGGCCTCCAGTCTCTTGAGGGTTAGGTTCATCATCTCTGACTGAAGCCATACCCAGCAGTCCTCTACTGTGTATGTGTTGGAGGCCTCATGTCAGCTGGTGTATGCTGCCTGGTTGGTGGTCGAATGTCTGAGAGATCTCGGGGGTCCAGGTTGATTGAGATTGCTGGTCCTATCCTACAGGGTCGCCCCCCTCCTCAGCTTCTTTCAGCCTTTCCCTAATTCAACCACAGGGTTTGAAGCTTCTGTCCATTTGTTGGGTGCAAATATCTGCATCCGATTCTTTCAGCTGCTTGTTGGGTCTTCCGGAATGCGGTCATGCTAGGTCCCTTTTTGTGAGTGCTCCATAGCCTCAGTAATAGTGTCAGGCCTTGGGACCTCTTTGGGCCTGTCACTGCACCTTCTTTTCCTCAGGCTCCTCTTCATTTCCATGCCTTCTCTTCTTTCAGACAGGAACAATTGAGTCAGAGTTTTGACTGTAGGATGGCAACCCTCTCTTGTCATTTGATGCCCTGTCTTTCTGCTGGAGGTGGGCTCTATAAGTTGCCTCTCCCTACTGCCTGGCATTTCATCTAAGGTCCCTCCCTTTGAGTCCTGAGAGTCTCTCACCTCCCAGGTTCCTGGTGCATTCTTGAGGGTGCCCCCAACCTCCTACCTCCCAAGGTTGCCTGTTTCCATTCTTTCTGCTGGTCCTCATAGCTTCAGTTCTTTTCCCTCACCCAGTACCAGATCAGGTTCCCGTCTCCCCTGCTCAGGCCACTTTCCCTCCCAGGTCCCTCCCTTCCTTCCCACTTGTGGGCTGAGGCATCCACACTTGGGCGATTCAGCTTGACCTTTTTGGACTTCTGTGGACTCTATCTTGGGTATTCTGTACTTTTTAGGGGGTGGGTGGGTGGGGGCTAATATCCACTTATTAGTGAGTACATATCATGGATGTCCTTTTGAGTCTGAGTTACCTCCCTCAGGATGATATTTTCTAGTTCCATCCATTTCCCTCAAAACTCAGGATGTCCTCATTCTTAATAGCTGAGTAGTATTCCATTGTGTAAATGATCCACATTCTCTGTATCTATTCTTCTGTCATGGGACATCTGGGTTGTTTCCAACTTCTGGCTATCCCAAATAAGACCATTATGAACATAGTGAAAGATGTGCCCCTGCCTTCCGGTGGGGCATCTTTTGGATATATTCCCAAGACTGGTATTTCTGGGTCTTCAGGTAGATCTATTTCCAATTTTCTGAGGAACCTCCAGATTGATTTCCAGAGTGATTGTACCAGTTTGCAATCCCACCAGCAATGGAGGAGTGTTCCTCTTTCTCCACATCCTCGCCAACATGTGTTATCACCTGAGGTTTTGATCTTAGCAGTTCTTATTGGTGTAAGGTAGAATCTCAGGGTCGTTTTGATTTGCATTTCTCTGATCACTAAGGACTTTGAACATTTCTTTAGGTGCTTCTCAGCCATTTGAGATTCCTCAGTTGTGAAGTCTTGGTTTAGTTCTATACCCCATTTTTTGATTGGGTTGTTTGGTTTTTTGGTGGTTAGCTTCTTGAGTTCTTTATACATTTTGGATATTAGTCCTCTATCAGATATGGGGTGAGTGAAGATTTTTTCCCAATCTGTAGGTTGCTGATTTGTCTTACTGACTATGTCCTTTGTCTTACAGTAGTTTTCTGATTTCATGAGGTCCCATTTATCAAATGATCTTAGAGAATGAGCCATTGGAGTTCTGTTTAGGAAATTTCCCCCTGTGCCAATGAGTTCAAGGTTCTTTCCCATTTTCTCTTCTATTAAATTCAGTGTATCTGGCTTTGTGTTGAGGTCCTTGATCCACTTGGACTTGAACTTTGTGCAAGGTTACAAATATGGGTCTATTTTCATTTTTCTAAATACAGACAGCTAGTTAGACAAGCACAATTTGTTAAAGACGCTTTCTTTTTTTTCCATTGTATAGTTTTGATTTCTTTGTAAAAAATGAAACCCGTAAGTGTGTGGTTTTGTTTCTCGGTCTTCAATTCTATTCCATTAATCAACGTATGTATCTCTGTACCAGTACCATGTAGTATTTATCACTATTGCTCTGTAGTAATACTTGAAGTCAGTGATAGTTGCCCCAGCCATTCTTTTATTGTTAAAAATTATTTTTACTATTCTGGGTTTATTGTCTTTCCAGATGAATTTGAGAACTGCTCTTTCCATGTCTTTGAAGAACTGTGTTGGAATTTTGATGGGGATTGCATTGGATCTGCAGATTTCCTTTGGTAGGATGGGCATTTTTACTAATATGAATCCTGCCAATCTATGAGCATGGGAGATCTCTCCATTTTCTGAGATCTTCAATTTCTTTCTTGTGAGACTTGAAGTTATTGTCATACAGGTCTTTCACTTGTTTGGTTAGACTTACCCCAAGATATTTTATATTATTGTGATGGGAGTTGTTTCCCTAATATCTTTCTCAGCCCATTTATCATTTGTATAAAGGAAGGCTACTGATTATTTGAGTTACTTTTATATCCTGCCACTTTGGTGAAGTTGTTGATCAGCTGGAGAAGGGACTGTAATGCTTATATCAAGAATCTCCTGACTCAAGTTTGTGTAAATAATTCTTACCATTTATTATCTACCTTGTCAACAAATGTTCATCACCCAGTGGCTGGGCAAAAGAGGGAATAGGGCAGGACATCCACCAGCCACAGAAAAGAGAAGAGAGAAGGAGATTCAGATCAGCCAGCTGGATGGAGGAATTGGAGACTTGAAGAATGGATCCAAAGAGTCATTTCAACAATAATATGCAAATATCATGGGATAGGGCTAGGAGGTACCATATTAGCATAGGAGGTAAATTAGATCATTTAGCTGCTCAGCTACTGAGGTGCAGTTTTAAACAAATCTTATTTGAGCTTGTTTTGATGCAACCAAACAGATCAGGCAATCAATGTTTCATGCTATAGTTCTCAAATTTCTACATTATAGGAGCACTACAGATATTCTTCAATTTTATACCTCATGAAGCATAGCAGATCCAATCTACAGACAAACATTAGGATTTTTAATTTGAAGGGATACACACCAAGCCATTTAAAGTGAAATCAAAAGCAATCTACCCAAGGGAAAGGGCCTAGGAACTAGTTCCAGAAGCACAATTACTAGCTTTCATTACTAGACTTGTTTTTAGGGATTCTGAACAAAGATGGTGCAAATTCTAAGACAAGTGGTCCTGAAAAACAATAAAGTGCGCAGCTGCCGTGTTAGATTTAAAACAACAACAATAACAACAGCAACAGCAACAACAAAACTACCTCCCAATAGTACCACAGCCTTGTCTAAAAAATGGCCTTTTACCTTGCAGGAAGAA
The DNA here is from genome assembly GCA_028551405.1 of Uromys caudimaculatus. Taxonomy (NCBI): domain Eukaryota; kingdom Metazoa; phylum Chordata; class Mammalia; order Rodentia; family Muridae; genus Uromys; species Uromys caudimaculatus. Next base: position 13,157 of record JAPYYD010002947.1, read on the forward strand.
GACAACAATAGAGAGATCACATATTGATGGAGATCTCTAAGGCCTTTAATCTCCTAGTCTAGTGTTTTGCTTTTGGGGAAAATGGATATCCACCAACAAAACTCTTTGAACATCTTTTACACAGACTATAGTCTGTGCATCCGTGTATCCTGACTTGGGAAATAGTGCCCCCTGCAGGTTCTTGCTTGAATCACAGAATCGCATCCCTCCTCCATTGATGTTAAATCTAATACAACTGATCATACAAAACCAACCCTCCCACTCATGTTCCCACAATATATCCTCATTTACTTTCTCCAAAGGACACAAGTCTGCTGTGAGTTCTAATTTTTACTTCTTCTACCTCACATCTCCTTACTGTGATTTAAATAAACTACACATGTAGGTGAAGGCAATACTTTGACAGTGGAGTAGATTGTTGAGTACTTAGACATATTCTATATTCTCTAATTTTCATATGTCCCAAATGGATACACTAACCTGTGTCTCTGTCTTACTCAGTCCCTTTTCTTTCATATCATTACCAGTTCTCTTCATTCTGTTTTCTTTAGGAAAACTTGGCCTCCATGGGCAAGGTGCAAATAATGTTGACAAAAAATGTAAATGAATACTTCTACCAATGTAATGATGTAATGCTTCTACCAACACAAACACACACACACACACACACCAGAAAAATGACACCTATGTTCACATAGATTCCATTCCACAGGTAACCAGAGGAAATAGCTCGCTATACTCTTGGTAATTACCCATATCACTTTGGAAATGCTTTCAATATGCCCAAAGCAATCCTATCCCTCTCTAATGTATTAGGATGCAGAGGAAATATTCATGCTCTTGATTTCCTGGTGACATCCCTAGAAATAGACTGCATTCTCCATGTCATAGAGACAATCTATGCTCCTTCAATACCAACGTGAACGCAGGGAACCCCTTTGTTGCTGACATGTGATCTCTATGCTTGTCTACCTACTCTGAGTTCTTATCTAGTGCTGACTACATGACTCAATTGACTGATCAGCTGTTGTCCACGTTTTTCAGCCAATGATCTTATCTGCTCTGACAAAAGAATAGGTATCAGTCCTGAGAAGAGTATACACCTTTCTTCTTGATACCTGAACTATAAACTGTGTTAACCTCCACTACTTTTGAGGAGCTGTGTCTACATGTGAATTTCAACATAGACCCTGTACTTGTCCCCTAGTCATTTCAAGTGCCCTTTATGGCTAACCCCTTCCACAGATAACAATTATACCCTATACCACCTAGTAGTTCATCTATGTTCACACAGCATCTTCCCAAGGAAGGCTGTCTTGCTATGAATACTGATGGCTGTAAGACCTTCTCTTTTACTTTTTTTCGTTATTTTATTTTATTTCTGAGACAGGGTTTCTCTGTGTAGCCCTGGCTGTCCCGGAACTCACTCTGGAGACCAGGCTGCCCTCGAACTCAGAAATCTGCCTGGCTATGCCTCCTGAGTGCTGGGATTAAAGTCGTGGGCCACCACCGCCCGATGCTGTAAGACCTTCTTTTTTTTTTTTTTTTTTTTTCCTCCTTTTTTATTTTTGA
>JAPYYD010002948.1:0-14728 GCA_028551405.1 Uromys caudimaculatus
AACCAAAGAATACACATCTATTGACCCATGATTTGGACTACATATGTGGCAGAAGAATCACCTCGATGGCCACCAGGGAGAAAGGAGAGGACTCTGGGCCTGAGGGTGCTAGAGGCCCCAGTAAAAGGGAATGTCAAGGTGGGAATATGGGACTGGGTGGGCGGGTGGGCGGGAGGAGGAATTCCCTCACAGAGGCGGGGAGGGGGAGGGGACACGGGGTTTCCAAAGAAAAGGGGAATCATCGGAAATGTAAATAAAAAAAAAAAACAAACAGGAACATGCAAGAAATAAATAAATAAATAAATAAATAAATAAATAAATAAATAAATAAATAAAAAATCTCTTTATGACTTGTTGTAATACTGTGTTTTCAAGGCATATGTGTATGATGTACTGGCACAGGACATGCCTGCAAAAGCCAAACCAATCTCACTTCAAGTCTGTCTTTGCCACTTACTATAAAGATGACCTTATGCCAATTATTTAGCTCATGCTTCCTAAGACCAGGGTGGCGTTTATGGTTCATGTTAATAGCTCATAACTCTCTGGCTCAGAATAAGTGTTTGCCAAATGTCCACTTAGAAATGGCCTAGGTGAGAGAGCATGCATGCTGTACACAGTCGGACACACATACACCCACACGCACACATGCACACACACAGCTTATAATGTCATAGGAAAACACGGGAACTAACACGTGTGTAAAGTAGAGCAATGGTGTAAAATGAGGAAGGCCCTGTGGGCCTGGAGGAGCTGGACTTTTGGAGGAAACCACGGCAATAGATATGAAAAATGAGCACCAGTTTTTGGGCCAATTAAGGGAGCAAAGGGCAGAAAATGTCACTGTGTACTTGAGAATGACAAGCAGTTTGCTATTTCTTGGAGCAAAGAGAATCTAATTCAGAGGGGAGGAGCTAGTCACCAATGCCTGTCATCTTGCAGCCCATTCTGTGGTGGAGCAAGAGGGAGCCTGAGAAGAGAAAGGCTAATTTGTCTTGCATCTTTCAGGGGTGACTTTCATCATTCCGGGAAAGAGCAGCTAAAGTGAGAACAAAGTTACAGGACTCTGACATATTGAAAGGCTTGTAGAGAAACCCAGGGGAAGGATGGCGGCACTCTGAATGTGGGTTATGGGAGTGACAAGGTAAACCTGAGAAACTTAGACTCTGATACTGCGCATGAAGGGGAATGAGTGTCAGGCTTCACATAGGGGCAGAGTTAGGAAGGCACTAGCGCCCCTAGAGAAGTGGTCTCAACCTTCCACATGCTTCATGCTGGGCTGACCCCAACCATAAGATTATTTTTGTGGCTACGTCGTAACTGTAATTTCAGTGCTGTTTATGAATTGTGATGTAAATATCTGATATGACAAGTAGAACACATTTGTACCAGGAAAACCATGCATATAGGTGAATCTTACCAGTATTCAAGGGGAAACTATCCAGCATGTGAAAGGACTTTTGAGCCTAGAGTTCATTACCGATGTTAGATGGGGAGCTATGGAAGTCACAGATAGAGGCAAGACCACCCCAGAAATGTGGGAGAGAGCCAGGAATCGATTAATAAAAAATAGCAATATTTATGGGGGTATAGGAAAAAAGCCTTCAATACTGGTTCTGAAACTAGGAGAAGGATCAAGGGTCAGCACAGAAAGCAGGAAGATTCCAGAAGGAGCTACTAAAAGTGTCATGTACACAGCAACGTCAGAAAAGACAAAGACCAGGAAACATCCTATGGATCTAGGCAGTTCTAGAGCTTGGTGCCCAGGATGGGGTGGGCATTAGTGGGGCCATGGCCATCTTCTGTCTGGCTTTTGGCTCCTAACTTGTGAAGTGAGTAGTCTTACTTTTCCTGTGCTCCTCCATGATGTACTTACTGCCCTGGCCATAGGATGGCATCTCCAGAACCATGAGTCAAGATAAATCTGCCTTTTTAATAAGTTATCACCTCAGGTATTTTGCTATAGTCATGGAACTCTGGGTAAAGAAGATGAAGGAAGCTTTCCAATTTTTATTACGTATTCTTCCCCCCTCCCCTTCCCTCCCTCCCTCTGTGTGTGGGTGCAGTGGAGGGAATCATTATACAAACTTTATGGAGTTGATCCTCTCCTTCTATGCTATGTGGATTCCAGGGAGCAAACTCAGATCTCCAGGCTTGCATAACAAACACCTCTACCTGTTGAGCCATTTTGCCAGAACTTAAGGGGAATTTGGGGTTTCTTTCTATTTCTTGTGAGACATAGGAGAAATTACTATATTTATATACCTATAGGGGACTGGAAGAAAGGAAGATAATGAATTACATTAGTTAAGATAATAGTCAAAGTTTAACCAAACTATAGAAATCACGTGAGATATGTGATTAAAAATACTTTGATAGAAATAGTTGTTAAATATGTAAAAATCTGCTTGTTAGGCGATTAAAATGGTGGGAAGAGAGTACAGAAGTAGTAAAAGTCGTAAGATGCGTCCTGCCCTGTCAGGGCCGAGAGAACGAGGAGAGTAGGTGGGAGATGGGGTCTTCAAAATGTAAGGGCTGGGGAGATGGACTCCTAAAGGCAACTGAAGGATCCTTTCTGGTGACTGCACCGGTTCAGGTCGATAAGTAGAAATGAAAGACCTGGCAGAAAAAGGGTGCCCAGGAGGGCATTGCTGGGAAAGAAAATGGGGAGGTGGAATGAGAAGCTGGGGGAGGGGGAAACGGTAGAAGAGATTGGAAATAAGGCTGAGCGATAGCATCAAACAGGCAAACAGTTTAGGGACAATGTCTTTTCCTAAGAAAGCAGCAGACATTTGAGCAATGGAGGGACAAGACCAAAACAATGATTTCCGGGGACGGGGAAGGGGGACCAGGAGCAGGGGCGCAGTACGTCTATGGTGTGGAGGAAAAACTGGGAGGAGAAACTAGAGTTATTAGCCGCAATGGCCTGGAATGTGGTGGCAGTAAGAACATGAAAAAGATCTAGTAAAGAAAGGAGCCAATTAAGTGACGGTTTCTTTGCTGACTGTGGCTTTGGGTCAGAGGGCGAGAGAGCAAACAGGATCGTCTTTATTTGGACTATTGGAAAGAATATCTGAAGACGAGGAAGGGAAGGAGAGGAGAAGATTTTAAGCCTTGTTAGGCTTGCCATGGCACGATTATGGTTCCCGCAGGATTGATCGCCTTGGAGCTGGACAAAGGGAGCCTTGGGGCAAGGAACTAAGCCTTGGGGTAGAGCACGCAGGCGCAGTCCAGTGTCGCCTAGCAACAAGCATCAACAGTGACCCTCAGAGGCCAGTGCAGTTTGCTCCGTGTAAGGAACCACTGCTCCTTGAGACTTGACTCCGAGCAGGTAAGGGACAGGCACCGCTGCACACCTGTCCCGACGGTTGGAGAGGCCAAGGACTAGAGGACAGAGTAAACTGTAGCGTTCAGTGCACGGGTGGGGACCGCTGGGACAAAGGGTCAGTACACCCGAAGAGCTGTCCCAGACAGCACCCGCAGTTACAAGCGCACTTAACGGAGCAAACCTGGGGTTCTAAGAGGGACTTGAGAGGTTAAGATCCTGTCACTTGAATGCAAGCGACACTTGAAGTAGGACCCTACTTGCTTCAGCCCTCCTCTACAGCTTTAGGTCTGCTTAAAGGCAGCTTCTGTCTTAGCGAATATCTGAAGCTCAGAAACTGAGAGGGCGGTGGGAGAGAATGGGGAAAACAAATAACAAATAGGGCAGCAATGTGGCCATGAAAAGTACGAATTTAAGCCAAACCCATTGTCATATCAGTGCAACGAACGGGGTACCTATTCATCCCGCGATCTTTCAGCTGTTTCTTAAAGAAATGGGGAGGTGCGTGAATTTTTTTTATATCCAAAGATATTCATTGCAGCCTTGGCCATAATTCCAGTAAATTGGAAATGGAGGAGAGATGAGTAATGGGTTTGAACGCATTATTTAAATGGCAGGCTGACCCACTGGAGAATAATGGAAATGGAAATGTTTTGAACTTGCCCTTTAAGAATTTCTTAGGAAAATAGTACCTGATAAGGAAATTCACAATAGGCGATAGAATTCAGGCAAGCTGGTAAAACAAAAACAAAAATAAAACAAGCAAACCAAAAAACCCAAACCAAAACAACAAAACCTACTTATCTTTGAGAAAATTTTCCTTTGTTCATTGTGTTATTCTTTGTTTTCCAAATTCTCTACAGTGAAATGCCCAGTTTTTACGAGGAAAAAAAAGTTAGTGTCTATGGCAAATTGCTCCAATGTCTACCAGAGGTTTACATCTGAGCCCCTGCCTGAACAGCCATCCTACACCCAATACAGTGATAAAATCCAGCCACCTCTAACCTCAGGGCACTGCCCAGGACCCTCTCCATGCTTGCAGTGCGGTGTGTCTATTCTCTGCACCACTCATTGTTCTACTGTTCAGATATCATCCAGGAATAGAAGACATTAGTCTGAGGGCAACTGAGAAAACGTCACACAGTTCTGTGTGGGTGGAACTTCTCTCCTGAATGTTCTTTAGAAGGAATTGTTATAAATCAGTTGCTGGTATGTCTCAGCATAGCTTATGAACTTATTTTGACCTTTGAACCTAACCCTGTGCCTGTGATAGCTTCTCACTGTTCTGGAATAATTTCTGTGTGTCTTTCTGAATGAAACAGGCTCAACATCAAGGGCCCACATACTTTTCAAGCATGTATGAATATTTGAGATTTGAGGAAAAAATGTTGGTGCTAATATATAAAAAGAAATTTGAAAATTGGTATTTTAGTGTTTTGCTGATAGTACATTTCCACACATTTTAAGATCGTCTTCTCATTTTGTAAGAATTTTCAAGTATCCATGCTACTAGTTGCTGAGTGATTTCAAAAGCAATCCTGATGAAAATTTGTGAACTAGAGAGACGGCTCAGTGATTAAGAACATTTGTTGTTCTTGCAGACGACTGTGTTTGATCCCCATCACCCACATGGCGGCTCACAAGTCTGAAACTTCAGTTTCAGGGGGTCCAACACCCTCTTCAGGCACCTGGCATGCACATGGTGCATGTATATGAGGGCAAAATACCTGTACACATAAAATGAATAAACCTAAAAATTATTTATAAAAAAATTACATTTAATGGAGGCTATGGGTGGTTTTTTTTGTTTTGTTTGTTTTACATTTTAGTGTCACAGACCTTATGATTCAAAGGCTTGAAATTATTCACATGAAATAGACATCTTTCAAAGCCTTTGAGTTACTGTGGTCATGTTGTCTTTTAATGTTACAATGCATTCTTCCCAGTGTCTCTAAAACCAGACATTGTTTTTGACTTCTGACAGCAATTTGAACTAATCCTGACACTGAAGGCCCTATCCTGGAACTTTGTCCATCCCAAGGTTTCTCATGAGACTCTGGTAACTTCCACTTCTTTCCACCAAAGTATTACTCACAGGAAAATAGAGCTAATGATTTTCATAATACTGAATTCATATCATGGGCTAGATACCTGCAAGTGTACAACCTAGTTGCATAAAACAAACAAACAAACAAACAAACAACCACACAGGTGGAGAGTAAATGTGCTGTAATTTTTCTCATTTAATCAGAAGTTAGGTCACAAATATAATCGCCTTTCTAAATTGAACAAAACAATCTTACCAATAAGTTCCTTGAAAATCGATGCTTCCAATAGGGACGTATGTAACGGTTCGTGCATATGCTGTAATTCCTACATCAATTGCATACTTTAGTTGGTAAAACATGAAGAAGATATGATGCTTCTCCCAAGAACATAGATAACTGAGATCATGGAAGATGTACCAATTTATGATGTGCAAATCATATTTTTGCATCTTTTTTTTCTAGGATGGGTAAAAAAATAAAGAAGGAAGTTGAACCTCCCCCTAAGGATGTGGTAAGTTTCTGGTCTAAAGACCAGCAACACTTTAACCACCAGTTTTAAAAATAAATTGTTCCAACAGTTTGGCATGTCCCACGGTATACATGAATGCATGGTGGCAGACATCCAAAGTCTGACTAATGATATTAGTCAGAGAAACCTAACAGTATATAAACAAACATTTACAACGTTGTCATTACATAATTAGCACAATTAGACAGCGATTACTGACTCTTCTAGTGTGTAGATAGCATGTTTACAGTCTAGTTAATGGATACATAGTTACATTGTGTTCTTTTAAATACTGCAAGTTTCTTTTCACTGGCCTATAGTTGCTATGAATTATCCAAGGGAATTTTCAAAAATAATGAGAAGTTATGCTACAGTTTGTACATATTGTGTATGGTATTTGCTGATAGTCTTGGACACGAGATGGCCCGAATTGTATTTTCCAGTTGGAAAGTAGTCTGGGGTCAGCAACTCCTTCTCTTTCAAATACTGAGCATAAACACGGCCTCTTACAGAATGCCCTTTTGCGTCTAAATGCATGGTTTGTCAGTTGACTTTAATCAATTACTGAAAGACTGTATTACAGTGGGAAACAATTGTTGATGATTCTGACTTTGGAGTCTCATTTCAAAACACAAATTTGGTGAGTTTGTCATCAAACAGAATACGTATAGAAATGAAGGATGTCCAAGTTTACAGAAATCAGAAAGTACTGAAAAAAGTTTCCCTCCAGATGAGCGTTACAGTCAAGGTCAGAAGCTGTCTCAGCATAGGTCCTTGTAAACTATATTAACCACTTTGACTAAGGTGCCAAATTTGGCCAAACTGTTTCAGTTTTCTTTATCTTTGAAATAGGAATAGCATTCTCCAACTCATTTGGATTGCAATATTATTAAGCCAAAATAAATTAAATGAAGTTCTCAGTGTTTGACATATAATTCAGTAAATAATATCTCAGTGCCAGGACTCCCCCTTCTCTCTCTCTCTCTCTCTCTCTCTCTCTCTCTCTCTCTCTCTCTGTCACACACACACACACACACACACACACACACACACACACACACACACACCACACACACACACACACACACACACACACACACACACACACACACACACACACCAAGGTATTTGATACTTTATGATACAGTTATGACAAAAGCTATAGAAGTTTCTTTCTGCCTTAGTCTGGGAAACCTTTGCAGAGGCAGTCAGTGTGTGTTTGTGACAGTGTTCCCTCATTTTTCTCATTTTGGCTGTTTCCTTTGGACATACTTTTAGCATGTAGCAGACCTTTTAACTCATTAGATCATAAGGCTCTTCTTACCCCCATATATCACTGCCGGTGCCTTTAAGGGAATTTATGAACACAGTACTTAGTAACAAAGATAATTAAAATTAGAATCAAAGGACTAACAATCAATAGAGTATCTGTTTGGCACACTTCCTACAATTTCAATAAACAATGGGTCTGTCTAATACGTGTCCTACGATGTTATAATGTCTGGCTGATACTGTGCTCTGTGCTCCAAGTTTTGTAGGTACATGGAAGACTTAAGAAATGCAGCCCCAGGGCTAAAATCATATGGGGTGCCCTGAAGACACATAAGACATTCACCAATGGTCCTTGTCTATTACCAGTTTTCCAGGGACTTCATGTCAATAAAACTGTCCCCATTGGGGGACCCAATCCTCCTTTTAAAAAAGGTTTATTATCTTTACTTACGTTTGTGAGTCTCTGTGCATCACGCACATGCAGGCACTTGCAAGGCCACAGTGGGTCAGATCTCCGAGAACTGGAGTTACAGACAGTTGAGAGCTGCCTGATGCGAATGCTGGGAACTGAATGCAGGTCCTCTGCAAGGGAAAAAGGACTCTCGGTGTAACACTGAGCCATCTTTCCAGCCTCTCTAATCCTCATTTTACCTGATAACTTCTAGAACTTCAAGAGGTTTATCACAGTTAAAATATCCTAACTTTGGGCTAATTTCAAAGTCTACCTCTTCTAAGCCTATAAAACATGTGTTCTGGGGCTAGTGAGATAGCTCGGCAGGTAAAGATGCTTGCCACCAAGTCTCAGGGTTGGAGTTGATACCACAGAACCACACAGTGAAAGGGGAGAACAGATAGTATTTATTTATTGACTCCTGAAAATTGCCCTCTGACCTACACATACATGCTGTGGCATGCATCCCCCCAAACATACAACAATCAAATGAAATAAAAATATTCTTAAAGTTTGTTCTATAAATTGCAAGCGATAACCAAGTGTCAAAGAGAGATAGATAATGGCTGGTGGAATCAAACTTTTCTCAGTGTACTAATTGTAATTTGCTAGGCATATATTCCCTAGAAACAGCTGGCAATGGCTTTTATTTCATTGGTCAATAGAGGCAGCAAGAGTACTGATATGGTTAAAACAGAATCTCCCTGTTTTCCTAACTTCTCATTGGTCAGGAATATATTGCTATAGGCAGACATGTTTGTAGATCTACATTCTTTTCTCATGAAAGAGACAGAATCATAGAAAGTTATGTCTTGAAAGACTTATCCAACTGTCTTCTCCCTCCTCAAATGTGGCTAAATGGTTGCTTGTGGTGCGTTAAGAAAATGCTGAGTTCCTGTGAAATGATTGGGTGAACGAATGTCTAACAGGAAGTACTCTCTGAGGCATTTCTAAGTATGAAGCAGATATGCAGTCATTGAAGCTATAGGCTGTGGAGCCACATTGCCTGGATTTGAATTCCCACTGCAGTGTCCACTTAAGCACATTCGTACATTGGGTGCATCCCAGACCTCTATGTGGCACAGGGAGAATGTGATGATACTGTCGTGGGGGACTACCCATTCCCAACAAAGAGCATTAGAGAGCCTCAGGTGCCCCCAGAGCCACATGTGAATCGGGTACCCTGGTGTATTCCCACAACATCAGCACTCCAGAGCCCGAGGAAAGAGGCTCATTACTTTAAGGCCAACCTGGGCTACACGTGAGACTCTGTCTTGAAAAGGAAGAACAAAAATCAAAGCCCAGGATGCAAGCTTGGCTTGCGAGCACCATGTTGGAAAGGCAGAAGCAGGAATGTTGCGATCTCTGAGTTTCTGCCAGACAGTGGTTTCTCATGGCTATGTTTGCTTCACAGAGATTGGAGACTGTCTCTGTAAGCCTCTGGTCTCTCGGCAGACTGGCCTTTCAAAGCAGAGCTGAGCCGGGATGCTTCTCCTTGCTTTCATTCTCTCTGACTGTAGTCTTGGCGTACCGTTCATTTTCTACAGAGCGTGACATTGTAATTTCACAACAAGCTTGCTGCTGACTGACAACCTCGCAGGGAAGCAGATGGGCTGTGTGGTTGCAATGCGGCATTATTTATTTATTCAGTAGTGTGGCATTCTGTTATAGCTACCGTTTTATTCTCAGCACCTTTTTAAATAAAAAAAATTGCTATAATGCTGTAGGCCCTGCAGGAGAAACAAATACCACGCCAAGTGCCTCTGCTGTCTGCCAAGCACTGGCGTTTCTACAGCAGAGCTGCTGTTTCGAGTGTAGCTCTTATGGCTTCCATCTTCCTTTATGGTTCTCATAATCTACCCCGCCTTGTTCCTAATGATGACTGGAAGGCACAGTAACCTATCAGAGTGTTGACTAAACCTCCAGAAGAGAGTAAATAGCATTTATTTATCACTCTGTTCCAGCAGATCTTGATGTACTCTACCTCTTCGAAGACCACAGTTACAATGACATTCTCACAAGTGAGTCACATGTTTACAAGATGAGCTTTAAAATATTCAAAAACTAATCTAGATTTAGCGCTGTACGGTCTGACTTAGCTACCTTGGAGACTGAGGCAGAAGGGTCACTTCAGTTTGGAAGTTCAAGGCCAATCTGGACAACACTGTGGAATCTAATGTCCACTAATCCCCCCCCCCCACCCCCCAGAAAAGGAGCTGGAGAGATGGCTCAGTTGGTGATGGCTCACAAGCATGAAGACCTGAATTCAGAGTTCCAGAACCCACATAAGCGTTAAACATGGCTGCTCTCATATATAATTCCAGTGCTGAGTAGAAGGCAGACACTGGAGGAGGGGGAGGCAGGTAGACCCCTGAAGCTCAATGGCCGGCCAGTCTAGTCCAATAGGTTAACCTCAGGTATAAAGAAGAGGCCTATTTCCAAAAAATAAAAAAGGAAAAAAAGGTGAAAATGATTAATAAAAGACACTTAATGTCAAACCCTGATGTCCTCATGTTAACAAATACATAGCTTGGGGGAAGGGAGAGAGAGGGAGAGGGAGAGAGAGAGAGAGACAGAGAGAGACAGAGAGGAGGAGAAGAAGAAGGAGGAGGAGGAGGAGGAAGAGGAGGAGGAGGAGGAGGAGGAGGGAGGAAAGAAGTAGGCCGGTGGGGAGAACAAGCAGCTAGAACATTAGGAAGGTGCTTAAAGTCTCTGGATGTCTAAAGCTGTGATTCTCAGACAATGGCAGGCAGTCAGGGAGCCTTGTAAAGGTGGGGCAGAAACTCAGGACCCCTTTGCCTGCAATTTCAGCAGCAGAATGCACCTTTTGAAGTCAGTTGATGGTTTAAGCTTCCTAATATCGGAAGACAGTACCCAGATAAGCCACCTGAATTCCACAGACTGAACTCAGGAGGCCCAACAAAACACCGAGTCACATAGCTTCAACTGTTACTAAGGAGAGGAATGAAATGATCAAGACATGGTGGCTAAGGGAACACTCCTCCACTGTTGGTGGGACTGCAAGCTGGTACAACCACTCTGGAAATCAGTTTGGCACACCCTCAGAAAAATGGACATAATACTACCTGAGGATCCAGTTATACCTCTCCTGGGAATATACCCAGAAGATGCTCCAACATGTAATAAAGACACATGCTCCACTATGTTCATAGCAGTCATATTTATAATAGCCAGAAGCTGGAAACAACCCAGATGTCCCTCATCAGAGGAATGGATACAGAAAATGTGGTACATTTACACAATGGAGTACTACTCATCTATTAAAAACAATGACTTCATGAAATTTGCAGGCAAATGGATGGAACTTGAAAATATCATCCTGAGTGAGGTAACTCAGTCACAAAAGAACGAACTTGGTATGTACTCACTGATAAGTGGATATTAGCCCAAAAGTTCGGATTGCCCAAGTTTCACTTAACAGTAACCACTGGACTGAGAGTGAGGTCCCAGATGGAGGAGTTGGAGAAGGGACTGAAGGAGCTGAGGGAGTGGCAGCCCCATGGAGAGAGCAACAGTGTCAACTGGCCAGACCCCCCCCCCCCATGCTCCTGGAGGCTGGACCACCAACCAAAGAATACACATCGAGGGACCCATGGCTCGGACCACATATGGGGCATAGAAGAGCCTTGTTGGCCATCAGGGAGAGGAGAGGCCCTTGGGCCTGAGGGTGTTAGAGGCCCCAGTAAAGGGGAATGTCAAGGTGGGAACATAGGAGTGGGTGGGCAGGTGGGTGGGAGGGGGAATTCCCTCATAGAGGTGGGGGAGGGGATAGGAGGTTTCCAAAGAGGAGACCTGGAAAGGGGGAAACATTGGAAATGTAAATAAAGTATCAAAAAAAAAAAAGAAAAGAAAAGAAAAGAAATGGTGGCTAGCAGGTAGCATGGTGGTCACTGTGGTAGCCTTAGAGGTGGTTACCTGAAGATTAAGCTCAGCTCGGATATGTGCAGCCAGTAGAAAGAGAGAAAAGTAATGTTTCATCATGGTGTTGTCTATGAAAAGAAAGGAAGCACAGAGGATGAACAGGATCTAAAGAAAGTCTGGTTTTTGTTTCAAAAGGAGAGAGGTTTGGTTGAAAACTTTCCTTGGCATCTATAGCTCAGAGATAGGCCAACAGCTGAGAAGTCCAGTTATGGACCCCTGGAAACTTTAAGTTCTCAGCTGTCTGGGGGGAACCCTACAGGACACAAAGAGCAAAGGCGAACTATGGAAAGGCTTTTAGATGGCGTGGCTTTTAGAGGCTCACTCAAGTCTGGGAATCATGATTTTGATAAGAAAGTCTTATTGAATTTCTAGGATAATATTAGATAGCGCCCCCAGGAATGCAGTGCCTTTACAGGATGTCTAGCTTTCCCCTGGGGTAAAGGTGCTCCTGGCTTTGTCTTAGCAAGGTTTAAAAATGGGCTTGAGGTCGACAGAGTTGATCCAGATGGAGGACAAATGCTTGACAGAGAAAAATCCAATATTCTTTAAGGTCCCCCATCCCCATTACCAAGGAAAAGAATCTATGCAATCAACTACAAAGCTTTCACGATGTTAATGTAGCCAATAAAAAATAATTAATGATGCAAAATATAAAAGAGCTATATGTGACCCATATCAGGAAAACAATCAATAAGCCATTAGAGGAAATAAAATAGGAAGCTAAAAAAAATTCAGTTACCAAAAAAAGAAGACAGGGAAAAAGAACGGATTAGGGAGAGTAAAGACAGACGGGAAGATGGTCGAGAGATCTCAACCATATCAATAATCACACTAGATTATTGACAGAGAAGGTCAAATTTAAGGAAAAGACTCAAGAAACCTTTAAGGATAATAGGTTAAGAGCAAAACCAGAAGGACATACATATCATGCAAACTCTAATCGTAAGAAAGTGCCTACGCATCGGACGAACAGAATTATAAGTCAAACACTTTTATCAAAGGAAAACATGGAGATTTCATAATTATAAAAATTTCATGTTTAAAGGAGAAAACAGTCTCCAATGCTGTTCACTTAATAACACAAAATTTTAAAAATATGAAGAAAAGAGGCTATTCCATTGCATAAAGATGAAATATATAAACATAATACTTTTACCAAAAAATCAATATCTATAACCTATGAAGCATTGCAGAGACGAATTAAGAAAAGCCTAATGAAGTGGACACACACTATTGCATACAGCTACATTGATCATGGGATTGCAAAATGGTAGAACTACTTTGGGAAAACATGACATTTTCTTGTGACGTTAAACACACACTTGCCCTCGAGCCGTAAGTTTGTGTGTGTGTCCCGATGACTGAGCATGTGTTGGTCACACATTTGGAGGCCAGAGGTCAACACCAGGTGTTTTCCCAATCACTCTTCACCTTTATTTTTTGCGACAGGTCTGTCACTGAGCCTGTAGTGCATTGATTTGGCAAGAAGTTCCCAGGGGTCCTCCTGTGTCTGCCGCCCCAGACCTGGCATTACAGGCAGTCACTACTGTACTAATCTTTTTTTTACATGAGTGTTCAGATACAGAAGATCTGGACCAAGGTTGAGACAATCCTGTCCTATAAAGTCCAGCAGAAGGCATTTGCAGGTAAAAGATGTCACCAAGCCTTATGACCTGAGTTCAATTCCCGGGACTCACAAGATAGAAGGAGAAAGCCCACTCCTGTGAGTTGCCCTTTGACCTCCCATGTATGTGCATTCGTGCATGCATGTGCATGTATGTGCACACCCATTTGAGTGTGCACATATACATACAATTAAGAATGTGATACTTTTCAAAAATTCAACAGACTTTTCTCCTCTATGGGATTTTTTTTTTTAAATTCCAGATACATTCTTCTAGACGATTGCCTACCTCTATCATCCATCTTCCTTTCCTCTTTCTAGCCTGCTAGTTTCACACAATGACGTCATCTTATATTCCCAACTATAACGAGATGTAATATAGGGAGCGTCAACCCAAAGAACCAGGTAACACCAGGAAATCCATTTGCCTTTATCATAAACAGAACTCCTTCCTTCATTTGTCTCTGGAAACAAAAGAAAACAGTGTCATGATTTGTTTGCTTCTGGCCCACAGAAAGCCCCGGTGCTGTGAGTTTTGTCTAGCTTGTTATAGCTACAAAAAAAATTTCCCAGACTCAGCATGACACAGGTCTCAGAGTCCTGCACATTTCCTCCACGCTATGGCGTTATTGCCCTTTTCTGGAACTTACTCAAGGTTGTACTTGTTATATACGCCTTTCGGTTCTTTCATCTTGGTTCTTCTTTGGCATACGTAATTCATAGTTTTCCATTAGGGGTCCAGTCGTTGGAATATTCACTGTTGAAAGAGGGTACCAGATATACTCAAGGGTTCGTGTGTGTTGACTTGGAATGATAATAGATATTTATTTTAGTGAGACCAGTGATGTGCTAGATAATGGCTAAGTGCTTCACAGTAACCTCTCAAACCATGGCTTGATCAGTTCAGATATGCGCCATTATCACTAGAACACAGAACAAGAAACTGGCACTGTAGATGCTTCTGCAACTTGTCTGAGACAGACTGAGAAACTGGATCTGTAAATTAAAAAACCCTTTCTTCCCCTTCTACTGTTCTCTGGGAAATAGAGGGCTGTCAGTGCTGGAAGTTGTTTCTCTGTCAGTAGTTTTTAAGACTTTTTCTTCGGAACCTGGGAGACACAGGGACCGAGGTAGGCAGGCATAGAAACCCCCTGGATCCCAACAGCGGGCGGCTGAGGCAGGAGACTTCTGCCTGGGCCTCCAGGTTTCCATAGTCAAGCAGCGCCAGGAGAAAATTTCTCTCCCAGGAGCGTGGAAAAGCCCCGAGTGGGGGCAAAATGAGCCCCAGCGCTCACCGATTCCGCCCGGTTTCTGCGGGCCACAGAGATTGAGGGACAGGAATTTCCGCGGCCAGGGACCTCAGCTTGGGCTACAGGGCTCCATAGCAAATTAGCTCCAGGACAAAGATACCCTCCCAGCAGCTTGGAAAAGCCGGGAGTGGGCCCAAGACAAGCTCCACAGCTCACCAGGAACTGCTCCGAACCCTCGAGACACAGGGACTGAGGTAGGCGGGCATAGAAACCCCCTGGAGGCGGGGACCTCTGCCTGGGCCACCAGG
>JAPYYD010002949.1:0-14728 GCA_028551405.1 Uromys caudimaculatus
CCTGGTTCTGTGTTTTGATACCACTGTAGGGAGGTGTGGCCTAATTAACCCAGCTGACCCCCCTCTCCTTCTTACTTGAAAGAATGGGGGGAGATGTAGGGAGCGGTTAGAGTATTCGCCATTACAAGATGGCGCTGACTTCCGCTGTCACTCTAAGGAAACTTGTGGATAGCGTGGGGTGGCTCGCCCGAAGCGCTTGGGCATTATGGGTGTACATGACTAATCACCGCCCACTCCTGGGGCGCGCCAACCAGTGGAGGACAGGCTGCCTCAGGGCTATATAAGCAGCGCCATTCTGGGGCCCCGGGGTCTTCCTCTTTTCATCATGCAATAAACGCATTGCTGCAGAAGGATCCGTGTCCGCGTGGGTTCTTGCCGGTGAGACCAAACAGCGCGCGGGACAAACAGTAACCGCTGGACTAAGAGTGAGTTCCCAGATGGAGGAGTTGGAGGAAGGTCTGAAGGAGCTGAGGGAATTTGCAGCCCCATGGAGGGAGCAAGAGAGTCTATGGGCCTGACCCCCCCCCCCCGGTCCTCCTTGAGTTTGGACCACCAACCAAAGAATACACATTGATGAACTTATAGTTTGGACCACATATGTGGCAGAGGATGACCTCGATGGCCATCAGGGAGAAAGGAAAGGGCCTTGGGCCTGAGGATGTTAGAGGTCTCAGTAAAGGGGAATGTCAAGGCGGGAATATGGGGATGGGTGGACGGGGGAGGGGTGTGTGGGAGGTGGAATTCCCTCCTAGAGGCGGGTTGGGGAGGGGACAGGGGGTATACAAAGAGGAGACTCAGAAAAGGGGAAACATTGGAAATGTACATAAAGTATCAAAAATAAAAAAGGAAAAAAAAATTCAACAAAAGTCCCTCAATATTTCACCAAGGGTGGGAAGGGGCTTATGAGGCCCCACCCCTCCCTGAAGGACTATTGGCAGTGAGTGGTTGCTGAGGGAGGGGGTGTCGTTTTCTTCAGTGGTGTAGCCACTGAAAAGCAGCCAGTAACAAACTTGTGCTCACACAAGAACCTTAATCAATGGGTCACACACCACGTGAAAGTAGGAGGGGGCAGGGGTATGAGAAAGTGTAATGGGTAAAAATGACTGACGTTCACTATGTACATGTAGGAAACCATCAACAAATAAATAAAACTTTGAAAGTTAAAATAAAATAAAATAAAATAAAACTTCTGGGATACATATTCATACGAATTTGCACATGAACCTTACCTTCCATGTCTTCTAGAATGTTGACAAAGTTCTTCAGTGTTGTGGTCTTCCCAATTGTAAGCTAAAACATAGTACCAGAAAATGTAGGATACATTATTGGAAAATAGGCAAAATTTGAGTTACTATCTTCAGGGAATCTCATTTATTTACCTCATTCTCAATTGAAATTATAGAAAAGCATCAGTAACAAAGAAATATTTGTTCCCTTATTTTAAAAAGTGAAATAATATTCAGTGTCTTACCTATAATAGTTAGGTTCCTGTAGGTCTAAAGCATCACATCTTTGTAGAGACCTTTCTGTGAAGGATCCAGCAAAGCCCATTCTTCTTGAGTGAAGTTCACATGCACATCATCATAAGTCACTGTATTCTAAAATATCCCACACATGTGTACAACAGAATCCATGATACTGACAACAGTGTAAATGTATGCTTCACTGACATTATATTTATAAAATTCTAGTGTTTTATCCACTTATTTCTTGACCCAGTTCTAATGTAATGACCAAGTCATTTTAGAAGGAACTGAATAATGAGGTTCACCTCTGTCATTTCTTTCCTCTTTGAAAAAGATTTAGCCTGGAAAGAGAAATAGAAATTACCAGAGAGACAGAGAGAGAGAGACAGAAAAACAATACTGAGAACATACCAGACAAATTGTATGAACAATTCTAACTACAAAAAATGATGGGCAAGCTGAGTGTATTGACCCATGCCTGCTTGAAACCCAGCATTCAGGAGGCATGGACAGGTGCATCTCATTGAGTTGTGTGCTAGCCTGGTCTGTCCAGGAGATCCAGGAGTACACATTCAGAGCCTGTCTCTTCTGTAAAAATTAATCAAACAAGAAAGAGAGAAAGAACTCAGGTTGTTACTGAAGTTCCTACAAAGAATTATACTTTCACTCCAGTTCTGTATTCATCTTGTAGAATCCTAAAGTGCCCTGGGTTAACCTGAAACATGAATGAGATCTCACTAAAAGGGAGTAAATGCTTCAACAGTTACAAATGGACAGAAGAAAATATTAGCAATGTAAATGTTGATCCTAAGTGAATAACATAGGACAGGAGAGATGGATCAGCAGGAAAGAGCCCTTGGTGGTTTTGCAAATTGTGCTTAATTGTCAGTACTTACAAAGGGGCTTACAACTATCCATTACTCCAAGTTATGAATTCTGAGTACATCTTCTGACTACTATAAGGACCAAGTATACATGAGGTGCACATTCATGTTTACAGGCAAAATACTAAAATTTATTTTTTAAAAAAATCAAAAAAATTACAACAAGTAAGGAGAATTATGTGCAGCTGTAATTCAATGACTCAGAAATCTTAGGCAGTAAAACTCAGCCAGTAAAGCACAGCCAGTAAGGCTCAGGCAGTATTAATGTCAATGAATACATGCCATCCTAAGAAATAGAATATTCTCTCTCCCATGTTTCAAAATTCATAACCTTGATGAAGATCAACATAACAGCATATGGTTAACATGTACCAAAACCTACATTCCAGAACTATCAGTAGAACAATATAAAAATAAACAACAAACAAAAGGCCAGGCTTGTTGGCCCACATTTAATCTCAGCATTCTGGGGCCAGAGTCAGGTGGACCTTTAAGTTGGAGGCCTCCATGTTCTACATATCTACTTTCAGGACAGCCTGAAAGTATCTACACAGATAGAATTGGCCTTCAAAAACAAAAACAAAAGCAACAAAACTAAAAATATAAAAAACCACCAGGCTCACAAAATAGCTTAGCACTGAAGAACAATTGCTTTTACTGCATCTTATGTGATTTAGTGATACAGTCTATCATGGTGAAGGCAAGACAACATGAGAAAGAAGCTGACTGATCAGGTTCAACCACAACACACTACACACACACAAACACACACACACACACACACACACACACACACAGAGGAAATGGGTTAAATCTATAGACATTCAAATATCATCCCAAATAAGGAATCTAGAAAGGTTCCTCCTATAAAAGCTTTCATTGAGAGTTCTGAGTTGGCCTGAGCCAGGCTGACCCCATGACAGGCTACAAACTGGCATTTGGGAGACTAGGCATAAGTTTCTGTTTCCCAGAAATGGAAAAGTCCAAAACAAGTCAATTCCAGGAAAATCAACGCTCACAGGCAGCCAATCAGGAGCTGCCAGGAGATGTTCCCACCGCCAGGCCTGAGCAAAGAATAGTTCATCAGCCATGGTTCAACAAAGTCCCCTGAATGTCCCAAAATTCCCCAGAACTTCACCAATCCCAAAGACACCCAAACATCTGGAAATAGTTCCAAGCAATAAGGACAAAAGTCACCTACTCCTCCCTGGGATTCCCCAATTTGGCTTTAAATTGAGCTTGCAAAGCTTACATGTCCTTCTCCATCCTAGTGAACAGTAGATTGTGGCATGCTGGAATTCTGCGGAATAAAACACTTTTAGCTTTTGCATAATTTGAGTATGGGGTCTTCCTTCTGTAATAATTGGACCCTAACATTATAACCACCTCCAAAGAGCCACAAAAGAGATACAAGTGTGCAAAGACATTATCCTATTCTGGTATCTTTTTGACTCAATCAACTATATTCTGACCCTGGATACAAAAAAATCATGGTCATCCCATGATGAAAATGCATTTAGTGTAACTAAAATGATCCTAATAATCTGCAAGAGCTGTTACATTGTTCAAATGACCAAAGTCTCTTCTGACACTCAAGACAATCTCTGTATTGCCACATCTTCTAAAGTCAGAAAGCAAGCTATATCTTTCCAACATGCAATGGCACAGAATACCATTTCTCATTCCAATAGAGAGGGATGTGTACAGTGTGAAGGAAGTTTGGAACAAGGCAAGAAAGCCAGCAGGGTAAACACCATATCCTTTAGCTCCCTCTCAAACATATGGTGCCTCAGTTTCAAAAGGCTTTGATGGCCCAATCCCTGCAACTTCTTATATATATCTAAGTTTAGTTTCTTCCACTCCCTATATGCAGCTCTCTGTGGCAGGTGTCTCATAGCAGGTATCTCAACATCTGCTTTCAAAATGCAACTCAGGCTTCATCCTCACAGGTTCATGCAAATCTCTCTCACAGTATCCTCCATTCCTGGGGCTATGAATTTGCCAAACAAGGATGGCTGGAACAGTGCTGAACTGAAACCACAAAGGAAGAATCCATGACCTTAAATGTTGCATCTTTATGGTTTCTAGAACTTAAGTGATCCTGCTGAGTTTGGATTCCAAATTGGGGTGGAACCTGCCACTCTGGGATCACAGCTGTAGGACATTTTGTATGAAGTTCCTTCCTGGATCAAGAATCACTCTGCCTACCTCTTCTATTAGTTGAGGGCTGAGCAAAGGGAGTGTCCCCTTGGGGTACTTTTTTTAGACTTCCAATCAAGACAACCCTGAGAATTCAACTCACCCCAGTTAGAATGGCTAAGATCGAAAATTCAGGTGACAGCAGATGCTAGCAGGATGTGGAAAAGAGGAACACTCTTCCATTGCTGGTGGGATCACAAGCTGGTACAACCCCTCTGGAAATCAGTCTGGCGGTTCCTCAGAAAATTCGAAATAGTTCTATCTGAAGGCTCAGCTATACCACTTCTGGGAATATATCCAAAAGATGTTCCAACATATAACAAGGACTCATGCTCAACTATGTTTATAGCAGCCTTATTTATAATAGCCAGAAGCTGGAAACAAATCAGATGTCCTTCAACAGAGGAATGGATAAAGAAAATGTGGTACATTTACACAGGGAGTACTACTCAGCTATTAAAATCAAAGATTTCATGGAATTCAAAGGAAAGTGGAGGGAACTAGAAAATATCATCCTGAGTGAGGTAACCCAGTCACAAAAGAACAGACATGGTTTGTACTCATTGATCAGTGGATATTAGCTCAAAATCTCACAATGGCCATGATACAATCCACAGACCATATTATGGAGCTTAGGTGGAAGGAAGACCTGGATGTGGATGCTTCAGTCCTGCACTGAGGGGTAAACAGGAGGATAGAGGAGGTGGAAAGATGAGAGAAGAGGGATAGTAAATAGGGGGAAATGGGGGGGGCAGTATCACATACTGGAAGGGACAGGAGGGAGGTAAAGAGAGTCAGTAAATCAAATAGAAATATATAGCAGGGGTGGATGAAGAAATGGGGATAGACACTGGAGAGTCCCACACACCAGGGAATTGAGAGACTCTCAGGACCCAAAAGGGATGATTTTAGCAAAGAAGGGGAGATAGAACCTATAGAGACCACCTCCAGTAGATAGGCATTGTTGGCATCAGGACCTCTGAAACAAGTGACATCACACCCAGGCTACATCGTGACCTGCACACCTATTGCGGACAGAACAGCTACCACATTCCCAGAATCCACTAGGCCCACCTCCCACCTTTACCTGTGGCTATGTCACTATCCATATATAAATGGAAGAGTCCTCTGAACTAACTCACACTCATTCATTCTCTCTCTCTCTCTCTCTCTCTCTCTCTCTCTCTCTCTCCCCACTCCCAACTGTTTTAGCCACCTCCTTGCCCCCATCTCTTTGAATAAACCCCATGTGGAACGGTTTGGCCTGGTGTGGTATTTCTGGGGCTACAAGATCATTACAACAGGCATGGCCCCCGGTTCAGAGATGGGGCCAAACACCCAACTCAAAGTTTTAACCCAGAAATATTCCTGTCCAAAGGAAGAACAGGGACCAAAAAAATGGAGTAGAGACTGAAGGGCCATTGGGTGACTGCCCCACCTGGCGATCCATCCAGCCTCCAGACATCAAACTTGACACTGCTGCTGTTGGCGTTGCCAAGAGGCATTTGCTGACAGGAAGTGGTGTGACTACTCCTTGGGAGGTTCAGTCAGGAACTGACCAATACAGATGTGGACCCCTGGAGCCAAACATCAGACTGAGATCAGAGACAATGGTGGGGAAGATAGTGGAAGAATTGCAGAAGGACTGGAGGAGCTGAGGTGGATTACAACCCCATAGGAAGCAGAATATCCGCTGGCCAGACCACCCAGTGCTCTCAGGTAATAGAACACCAACCAACGAATGTACAGGGAGGGATCCATGGCTCCAGATACATAGATAGCAGAGGATGGCCTTGTCTGACATCAATGGGAGGGGAAGCCCTAGCCCCTGTGGAGGTTTCATGCCCTACATTAGGGGGATTCTGCAGGACTGAGACTGGAGAGGGTAGGTGGGGAAGCATGATCATAGAGAAAAAGGGGAGGGAGAAGAAGGAGGTTGTGGGATGGGGGGCTTCTGGAGGGGTAACCAGGAAGTGGGATATCATTTGAGATGTAAATGAATGAATGATTAATAAAGAAAAGAAATTAATTAATTAAACTACATAGGAACCAAACAAAATAGTAAAAATATGAAACTAAAACTGTTTCCCAAACTGTCAGAAACTCAAGAAATTTACAATACTATACAGCAAATTTTCAGAAGATGAAAATAGGTGGTCTATCATTTTCCAGAGAAACAACAATATAATTAGATTATACTGAATAAAGTCACACAACATAAAGGACGCAAATAAAAGGAGGCGAAAAGACAGAAAGATAAGTCATTTGAATATGAACTACTAGATTATAATAAAAAAATCAAAGAAATTATAGGCCAACAACTCATCCTGAAGCCTCTGTTCTCACCTTTGCTATTAATAGAAATAATTTTTTTTAAACCAAAACAAAGACTTCAAGAAACTAGACTTTTCAAAGCAAAAAAAATCAATTAAAAAATACGGGATAGATCTAAACAGAGAATTCTCGACAGAGGACTCTCAAATAGCTGAGAAAACTTAAAGAAATTTTCACAATGTGAGCCATCAAGAAAATGCAAATTGAAACTGCTTTGAGAATCCACCATACACATGTCAACATGGCTAAGATCAATAATACAAGTGACAGCACATGTAGTCAAGGATGTAGAGAAAGGGCAACAATCCTCTACAACTTGTGGGGATGCAAACTAATACACCCACTATAGAAATCAGTATTTTCTCAGATTCAAGGTTCCTCGGGAAACTGAGAATGCATCTATCCCAAGATCCAGGTAAACCTCTTTGGGCATCTATCCAAAAGATGCTCCATCCTAAAACATGGAAAGCTGCTCAATGATGTTCACACTATATTTATAAATACTAGCCAGAAGCTAGAAACAATCAAGATGTCCCTCAGATGGAAAATGGAGAACCAAAATGAGTACATTTACACAATGGGGGTGTAACTCAGCTGTTAATAAAAATGACAAAATGAATTTTGAAGAAGTGAATGTAATTAAAATAAACCACCCTAAGTGAGGTAATCCAGATCAAGAATGACACGGATGGTAAACATTCACTCATAAGTGTATATTACCTATTATATAAATGATAATCAAGCTATCATCCATAAACTCAAAGAGTTTAGATAAATGAAAAGGGTATAAAAGAGGGCATGGATCTCTTTTTAAAGGGAAAATAGAATAGACCAGGGTTTGATGGAAAAATGTGTGGGAGGGATCAGTTGGGGAAGGGATGAAGGGAGAGAATACAGTGCAGGGAGAAACAGTTAGAATTAGGTGACATCTGGGGGTTAGTGTAGAAACCCAGTGCAGAGGCCACTCCTGAAATGTATGAGGGTGACTCTAATGAGGACTCCTAGTGATGGAGGATATGGAGTCTTAACTTATATCTTTTGTAGTCAGGCAGGGCTTGAATGTTGGGAACGGGATACATTGAGTTGAGGTGTTGGCCAAGGTGGTCTGTTGGAGATACTTCAACAATCATACTGATGCTAGGAAAAAACGTGGCTCCTCAGAAAACTATCAGCAGGGTCCCATCAAAGAGGACAAATTCCACACAGTTCACTGAATGTAGAGTTCAAGTGGGTACAGGCTTGGAGTCTTCATCCCTAAGTTCTAGTCTCTCTAAGGACAGAAGTTACTCTACTGGACAGAGAAAAAGAAACCTGGAAACGACACCCACCCACAAAACCACCATCTAAAACTGCTCCTTCCTGCAAGATGTCTAGAAAGTTCTACCCTCCAAACACTCTTTTCTGGGTCTAGAATGTTCTTGCACTTTGAGATTTACTGCTGAGTAAGCTCACCCTTTCTTTGCGTTACTTTTTTAACACTAGCTGGCTAGACAACTCAGCTGTTCTGGCTCAAATTCCTCGCCACATTAACTGACTCCAACTGGCTTCTTTCACTTTTGACTCAAATGATCCACTTGGCCTCAAAGGAACTCTAGCACTCTGTGCTAATCTTCTGGCACATTCTCATTTTCTGACTTGTTCTATCTTCACCTGTGTCTCTCTATAACTATCCCGGTAACTAGAAATTCAATATGCATTGATTGGCTGAGCAAAACCTTCCCAAATTGTACACCCAGTATTCTGGACTGTTTTCATTCATATCATGAATTAATACATGCTACAAAATTACAAAATCACTATCCTGCAGGAATCAGGCCAGTTCTTCTTCATAATGGTGGCCCCTGCAGATGACTCCATTAAACTTCAGTCTGTGAGCTAGCTCTTGTCTACATTACTTCACCCTGCAGCATTCACAGTCAAATCTTTCTCCTGTTGTGCTCTCAAGGCAGAAGCCATGATCCACAGGCAAATCTTTTTCCTGTTGCTGCAATGGTCAGTTCATTCCATGACTCAAATGAGTAATTTTAAAACTCTGTTATGAAATACCCCTTTAACTTAAGGATTTAAGACATTTAATCAAGAGGATAGGAAGGTCATTGCTCTGGCAAACAACAGTCTGGATTCAAGGTATCCTGAGTCAATACAACTTGTCCCAGACACACTTTTC
This sequence comes from Uromys caudimaculatus, assembly GCA_028551405.1. Lineage (NCBI taxonomy): Eukaryota > Metazoa > Chordata > Mammalia > Rodentia > Muridae > Uromys > Uromys caudimaculatus. Next base: position 9,051 of record JAPYYD010002949.1, read on the forward strand.
TGATAGGCTGAAAATGCAGCTGTTCTAGAATTACTATGGCTTCCCATGGAGAAATCATTCCATACACAATTAAAAGACTAATTTCAAGAAACCTCTTTAATAGCTTGCATCCAACTCTTGTTTATAGTGACATTTTGAGAATCCTGGAATTTTGTTTTCTTTAAAAAACACAGAAATGTTGTAAGAATGTGCTTTCATTTTAATGCCTGGTGTAGGGATGTGAGGCTGCTTCTGACTGTAGCTGCTGATCAGGATTTCCTCCAGCTCTACCAGAAGCATGGATTAGCTAGTTACACATTTCTTTGATGGTGTGACAAACGGAATTCCAGAAACGTTTTGGTTGGTACATAAATGTGAGGACCCTGAGAGGCAGAATTGGGGGTTGTGGTTCTTTTAGGAAGGTTAGTAGTGAGGAACCTGGGGAACCTGGCTGGAGACAAAAGAAAATTTTCCACTTGCCCTCTGACTAACCCCAACCCTCAAGAAACTATATCCGAATTCTATACACCCATAAATTCCGGAACTTATCTTGTACCCTCCCTTCTGAGAATGTTCTGCTCTGTGGTTTCTGCCGCCCAGATAAGCACACCTGTACATCTGTTCCTGGTTATGCTGACATGCTTTATGGTTTCTGCTCTGTGGTTTCTGCCGCCCAGATAAGCACACCTGTACATCTGTTCCTGGTTATGCTGACATGCTTTATGGTTTCTGCTCCTGACATGCTTTATGGTTTCTGCTCTGTGGTTTCTGCCTTTAAAAACCCCGCCTACCCCTCCATCGGGGTCGCTTCCCCTCGCCTCTGCGTAGGCAGTGGATCGACCCTGGTGCACCAGTCCCGAATAAACCTCCTGCTTTACACCGAGAAGGCTTTCGTGTGTTCGTTGGGTGCCGCGACCCGAGTCTGAGTAGGGGTCTCCCTCGCAGGGTCCTACAGTAGTAGTTTGTTAGTAGCTGTGGTCAAAGCAGAAACAAAATATATCAGATTTAAGGATTTCTTTTTCCTCTATCATGTGTCTCTACTATCTAATGTTAGGAGGTGAAACCAGGGCAGGGGCCAGAGTGGGGGATAAAGAGTGGGAATAAGAACAAACAACAAAGTAGCAACAGCCAGACACACTCCTTAATGCTAAAAGATGAGCCACTATAGGACGGATTGTATACTCCTTGTATGGGGAACATGGAAGGAAACGGGAGGCATCTATGAAGTCAGCAGAAACATCATACGATGGGACACACACAAAAGTTCATGTAATCAAACAGTGCTATAAACATGACTGCAGTGCACCTCAAAAACATTACTGACCAAGCCTATAGTGGCCTTGAGACTGATAATCACAGCCCCATGTGGTGGCAGGAGTTGTGTTCTCAGAATCTCAAACAACCCCTCCCAAAGATACTGGCCTCAGACCATTTACCACCTCTACCAAGCATATCCCTGGTTTAACAGAAGGAGCTCTGTTTGATTTCTGTATCTCAGGGCTTCAAGGAAAGCTCAGAAATCCTAGGCCCCAGACTGTTTCTGGCTCTGCCTAGCATGTTCCCCGGTTTCAGAAGGAGCTATGCCATTCTCCACACATAGGGATCTCAGAGAAAGCCTGGATTGATCTGCCAGGCACAAAACACTGTTTTTCCCTTTCCAAATGGTTGTCACCAGGTGTCATCTTGCCCATTCGGCAGAATTATACTCTTCTCAAGAAGAACACTGAATGTTTATGGCACACCAGGCCTTAATGTTGATTGTGATCCTGCAATGCCCCACTGAGCAGCTTGTTACAAGCCTGCCCTTTAATACAGGGATGGGCCTAGTGGCTAGTTGTAAATCTGGGTTTTACTTTGCTATGGTTTGGAGCCATTTTTCTGGACCAGCTCCTGGTGAATAAACATTTGTAGCCTAGCATTCTAGTCTCTAAGGGCCTGGTTAGCAGTCCTCCCTCAGCTACATTCTACTTGGTGTGCCTTACTATCTCCTAAGCATTAGTAAATACTTTATATCATCAATGCTACTCTTTTACACCACAGCTTGGTATTGGATTGCTACGGCACACAATTGACTCCAAATCGATCGACATATTAATATTAAATGCTAAGGGCAGGACTTGTTAAAAAAGTAAATTAAAAAAACAAAACAAAACAACAACAAAAAAAAAAGACTAGGGCTCTCCCAGTTGGGAATCCTGCAAAGGATGTTTCTCCACAAAAGCCACTGTTCCAAATACTCGCAGCAGATGCAGTCCCCATAGTGAAGTTATTCAACAGCTACCTGGATCCAGCATCCAGCGAGTAACTAGGACCATGGGGGACTTTACAGGAGGGAGCATGTGGCAGCAGCCTGTTCGCACCCAGCCTGGTGAAAGACCCTCCACACCAACTCCTGCTGCTCAGCCTCCTGTTCCTTCCTGCAGTTTGCAGTATCTCTGTGCTCATCATGTCGCAACTTTGGGGCTTGCCTGAGCGCGCCTCACAGCATCCAGCAGCAGCAACCGGAGAACTTCACACAGAAACAGTCAATCTTGCTCAGCTACAATGTGCAGCCTACCTCTTGCTACCCGGAAGAACCCTCCTCCACTTCTGACTGGCAGGTCGGCATGGAGGTCCTGATTGGCCAGTGTGCCTTGAGTGACATTAGCACCTCTATTGGGATTAGGGTATGCTGAAGGGACACACCAGATAGGTTCCCAGCCCAGCCTTCCTGTCCAGGGCTATACCCATAGGAGCTGTGTAGAGATTTGTATTTCTGAAGCCCTTGAGCCTGTGATACAATAGCCTTACCCTTATGCCTTCCCACCCTGCCCTGGGGAGGACCAGCCAATCTAGTTTTCACTGCTCATTCTCCTGCTCCTCCCCTTTGCGAGCAGTGACTCTTGCTCACCAGGTCCTGAGATCAGAGATTGCCTGAGCTCCCTTCACAGCACTCACTAGGGGCTTCTTCTCCTTCCTCCTGGAATCAGGGTAGTTAGAGGGCATAGCCCATGGCTCAGCTGGCAGTGCAGATATCAATCTGTACCACAAGTGGCAAGGTGCCCAGAATATTAACAATTAAAGAGAGATTTTAGGAAACAAGAGTTTTCTTTTATGGCTTCATGGTGTACAGGTTCAGGTAAATTGCAGCTATTTCTCACCTGGTAGGTAAGAGACAGCCCTGCGAGAAAAGCAGGAAACATGACAAACACTGTGGAGCCCTATTATTGTTAGCTGCCAAATCTTCCTCAGTGGGAAAGCAGAAAAAATAAAGAAGGCAAGGCAACCCAGATTAAGGCATGGTGGGAGTAAGACAGCACATCGCAGACTCCTGAGAGCCCTGGAAAATGCTGGGAACTTGCACTCCAGAGGTTCTCTCATGTGGAAAAAGGGTGGGCAGATAGTCATGAGCTCTTGTGTGTGTTGTGAAGACACCAGCTCATTCAACAAATACTGAGCTCTCTATGGAAGAAGCCTAATCACAAATTACTTCCAAACTCCTACTTCGGTTACAATAGACCAAAGCAAGTAGATTTTCTGATGTATTGCAAAGAACAATCACACAGTCTCTGACAAAAGATGCACACTGACTATAAACTCTGCCATCTACCAGGTAATAGACATTTAAGAATTGGTCCACATATACCCAAAGCTTGAGATGTTTTGTTGGAGTCCCTAGCTTACCACACACTTCTTCCAAGTGATCCCTCATATTCCAAGGTTCAGAAAGGCTCATTCCTGCATATCTGACACTCCAGACAGGTTTCCCAACCCTGTGCACCTGAATTCACAAGCCTCCCATCCCCACACAGTCAGTAAAGGGCTACACAATAATCTGCCTGCAACTTCTTTTGGCTTCATCCTCTGAGACTGTTTAACTGGACCAGAAGCTCCTTCCCAAGTAAACTTGCCTTTTTGCTTTGAATGTGGCTGAATTTGTTTATTTCTTCAATGGAGAAAATCTATCACTAACAAAAGTATTTATCTGAAAATACCTGAATTTCTAAAAGCAGGACTGTTGTACTGTGTAGGAGGCTAAGATGGAAGATGACTACTCATTTAAAGCTAGCATGAGCAACAGAGTGAAGGACTGCCCAAATAAACCAAAACAATGCTTTGTGCATCTGGGTTTGTGGCCTAGAAAAGTTATATTCTTAGATTTGAACTGAAAGAAATCTGGAAGGAAATATCCATTCCCAAATCTTCTCAGTAACAAAAGAGATCAGGATCTAGCAAAATGATTTAACAGCCATGCAGACAGTACCTTTCCATTAATTTAGTGCTTCCCTACTTTTTAAAGAACAAGATATTTTAGACTTGAAATTTTAGATTTAAAACTGACAGTTACAGCAGTTTTACAGAAACCATAGTTGGATAGCTTTTGATGATGAGAATAAAATTCTGACTTCATTGCTTTTCAGATGAAGTACTTAGGCAAATATATTCATTATCTCCTAACAGGGAGTTATTAATGCCTTAGATAATTTTAGTTCTACACATGTTATCTGAATTTTCATGTCTAACCTGAGTCACTGTGACTTTTGGCTCAGTCATCTGCATCTACCATAAGGCAGAAAAACAGGCAGTAAATGGCATGGAACTTTCAATTTGATTTCTAGATACCTTTTATTAAAACGTGTCTTCTAAGTAGCTTTGATAAAGGCATGCCCCTTGATTTAGGTCAAGGGTGGTGTTGAGGCATTGGACAAGTTGATTCTGTCTGCATGTTCATCACTCAACAGATGCCACCTTGAGCAGAAAAGAGGTTAAAGCTAGTGACTATGAAGTAACAAGCCATCAACATTCTAGTCTGAAGACCCACTGAGGAAGATATTCTTTAAGGAGAGATAGTGAATGCTGATTACAAAGATGAGCTTTACCGCTGTCTGACTTAGTTTGGAGTAAACTGTAGGGACAATAGTATGCATCTTCCATTGATGTAGATTAGAATGCTGTGGATAAGTCTGAGTCTAGACGAGCCTCACCTTCAATGCCTTAAAAATATGTATGTCATAGAGGTCTGAACAAATCACTCTAGTAGCTACTACCAATGCTTTGTACTTATCTCTAGCAAGAGATCTGAAGTTACTTCTTAGCGATGAAGAATACATATGTTCAACTTAACTTATTCTAGTGAACATGTTTTCTCCAGAAGGGGAATGTATACCAGGAGTGGCAACTCAGAGTACAAGCCAGGAAAAGCCAAGCTCCTCCTGGACAGGGATGCATGGCTATGAACTTAGATCTCTGGGAAGAAGAACTTTTAAAAAATGACTGCTGTTGGGATCAGAACTTGTTTACAGTCTCCTAATCCAGGAAAGACCACAGACCTAGGCAACAAGGGCCCTAATGTGTCTGTTGCCATGGCAACCACCACACATTCCTGACATGCACCTCACCTGCACACCGCACCTGTGAGACTCACCTGCACACACTGGTGCACATGATTTAAGTCCCAACCAGAATAAAAGGCAGAGACCACAAACCCTCATCCCTTCTTCTTTGCCCCTTCTTTCCTACTATTTCTCTTCCAAACTTCTACCAGTAAACCTCTTCTCCTGGAGCTGGGCTGGCCTGCAGTTATCTGTCTGGATAAGAGCAACCTTCTAGCACAATAGTTGTTGCTGAGACCTAGGGGATGCTAGCGATGACCTAGGTGCCAAATGTGTGAATGTAATCTATGTGGTAAAGCCTGTATATGTCATACTCATCTCCAATAT
>JAPYYD010002950.1:0-14727 GCA_028551405.1 Uromys caudimaculatus
GGTGGAGGTGGAGGTGGAGGTGGAGGTGGAGGTGGAGGTGGAGGTGGAGGTGGAGGTGGAGGTGGAGGTGGAGGTGGAGGTGGAGGTGGAGGTGGAGGTGGAGGTGGAGGTGGAGGTGGAGGTGGAGGTGGAGGTGGAGGTGGTCTGGCCATTTCCGTCATTAGGATCATTTCCGCCAGGGAGTCTACCTGACTCTAGGTGGACTGTGGTGTTTTGGAGTCAGCCTTTTCTGTACCCCTGAAGTTTGGTGGTGATTGCCATTTCCCATGATTAGGGATTAGAACTGTTTATGGCTGCTGTTCCTAACACCGCAGATCCCACAATCCCCAAACTCACCAGCACGGGAATGAGAATGAGAACAGCCCGCTTGGCTCGGGAGGACCCCAGTCCTAAGAGTATTTTAAAAGGTTCTCTCCCTGCGGTGCCCTCGTAGTGGTAGACCTGTGGTAGGATTTAGATCAGAACAGTTTGTGATGACCTTCCTTGTTGAACAGTTCCTGGGCGATACAAGAATACAAGCCAGTAGCACAGGCAAACCAGGACCCATCCGGGGCGTGGAATTGGTGGGAGGAATCAAAAAGATCAAGGCCATGTTTGTTGGATGGCCTTTGGATTACAAACAAGTTTGGATTTTTGTAAATGGTCCAGTAGGGAGTTTTTGTAGAGGGAAGTTATGGGATCAGAAGCAAGTTGCCTTTCCCTGGATGTTCCCAACAATGGTGGGTGCATTCAGCACAAGCAGCCTGGCTTGTTAAGGATACTGAGTTAGGTGCTGGAGATGGAGGGCATCAATCAGGCCTATTTCAATATAGAAGGGAGGTCTTGAGTCTCAACATAGCAAACAATTAGACGTTAAATTGGCCTTGGTAGTTTTTAGGAGAGAATGGGTGGCAGATAATCATATCTAGGAAGGGGTCCTGTGGTGGCTCTGGTGTTAGAGGTGAGTTTATAATCTTCAGCCACAGGGTTGAGGTGGAGAGGGTCCTCTAGGTCTTGAAAGGGGGCTGTCTATAAAGTTGATATGTGGCCCTATAGGGATTGGAGGGAGTCCTGTCCTTAGTTCTCTGGATGGTGAAGGTTGTTTCTCAGTCCTAGCCTTCTTCATATAAACAATATTGGTTTCATAAAATAAGTTAGAAGTATTCTATCATCTCCATTTTTTTTTGCAACAGTTGTATAAAATAGGCATTCCTGTCCCCTTGAAATGGATATCCTTGGTAGTCTTTATGTGGAAAAGTGTGTGTGAGAGTGTACGGGGGGGGCATTTGTACGTGTGATTATGTGTGCACGTGTGTGCAGAGACCAGTGGCTGGTGTCAGGTGTCTTCCTTGAGTGTTCCTCACCTTACTTTTTGAGAGTGTTTCTGTCTGAACTTGAAGCTCAGTTATTCAGCTAGATTGGTTGGCCAGTGAGCTCCAGGAGTCTTTCTGTCTGTAGGCCACCTGGCTTTCAGGTGAGTGTTACTGTGTCCAGGCTTTCTGTGTGAGTGCTGGGGTCTCAGATACTAATGCTATTGGAACAGGCACTTTACCTGCTAAGCCTTATCCCTGTCCCTAGAAAACTGGTTTGTTTTTTCTATGTCAAATTTAATTTCCAGAATAGACTCTCTAGACTCCTTATTTTTTAAAAGCAAGACTTTGTAATATTTTATCAATTAATTTATCCATACTGTATACATTATTAATTTATTGTCATGAAAAGATTTCTATATTTCCCTAAACCCATCAGAAGTGTAAGTTGAAGAAATATCACTCTTTGAGCTCCATGTTGATTTGAACCTTTATAACACTGACTGGCTACTCATCAGCCGTATCTTCTCAGGGAACCACCTTCTGATTTCATGGGTTCTCTTTGTTTTCGATCAATTTTAATCTCATTAATTTCTATTCTATTATTCACTATGAATTTTCTTCTGCCCATTCTGAGCATGAATAATCATCTTTTCTTTAATTTTTTTTAGGGTAGAATATGAAGACTTTTTGAGACCATTTTTTTCCAGTATGGACATTTCTAGTAACATTAGATTAAAGATACTCATTATTTACTTTTCAGTTTTATTCTTAGGTTAGATACATGTGTGCAGTTTGGCTTCCAAATCCTTGAATTTTTGTGATATCTCTCTGACATTGATTTCTAGTTTAACTCCCTTATGATATAAAAATGTACTTAGTATGACTTGAGTGTTTTTTAACTTTACTGAGATTGTTTTATCATCTAATATTGCATGTAAGTTTTGTAAATGTTCACATGAAAGCAATCCTGCTGTTGGTGGTGAGCATGCTTTTGTAGGTGTTAGCCAGATTGGTTGGTAGTCCACAAGTGATTTCTTAGAACTTGTCCCATTAATCACCGAGACAGTGCTGTTGACATCTGTGTGCGCTTGTGTATTTATCCTGACAGTTCTGTAGTTTTTAAGTCTCTGTTATTAGGTTTATAAATGTCAAAGCTGATTATCTTCTCTCAGTGGTCAGTTTTATTATTTGTATTAAGCCAGTCATTTATTGGTAATATTACTTTCTCTAGAATTTATGAATACAGCCACTTAATTTTCTGCTTTCAGTGTTAACATGGCATGTATTTTGCCAATCTTTCACTTTAAAGGATTTATGACTCTGTATTTAAAGGAATCTTTGAGTCTGGTGTTGATTAACTTAGTCTGGTGTTGATTTTGAAAGTTCAATATGATTTTTAATGACTAATTTAAACTTTATTTATTTGTAGACAGAGCCTCCTCAAGAACCCCAGACTACCCTCAAACTCTTCATATGGCTAAGGATGACTTTGAACTTCTGATCTTTCTACTTAACCTCAGAAGTTCTGGGATAATAAGTATACACAACCACACACTTTATGTGCTGCTGGGGACTGAGCCTAGGCCTTCATGCAAGCTAGGCAAGCATTCTACCAACTGAGCTATATTGACAGATTTATGTTATTTTCACTCATTGTTGAAGTGAGTAATATTTAGGCCACTAACATTTGATATAAATACTGACATAGTTGTGTCTAAATATGATCAACCTTGCTTATTTTTACTGTGGATTATTATAATATTTTTACTTACTGTTATGGAGGTTATGATGTATACCATTAACTTACATCAATAAATTATATAATTTATAGATAAGAATGTTAAAATATCTCAAAAATCTGGAAGTAGGAGCTGGAGAATTGGCTTAGTTGTTCTAAGGATTAGTTGCTCTTGCAAAGGACTGTGACAAAACACTCATACACATAACATAATAAAATAAATAAATACTTCAAATCTAGAAATAGATCAACTATACATATTTTTTAATTACATTTCCCTGATACCTGGAGATGGTAAGCATTTTTTTTTTTCTGTAACAAGACAAGACCTTGAATGGAGGGATTGGGGCACCAACTGAGCCACAAAGCTGAGGGATGTGGTCACTTTTGGCTAAATCTGAACTTGGTAACATTTTACCTTTCATTTCAATCATACTTTTATTTTTTTCTATTTCTTTTTTTTTAATCTTTTTTTACAGTTCAGACTTTATCCCTCCCCCAGTCCACCCTATGACTCTTCCACATCCCATACCTCCTCCCCCTGTCTCCATGAGGGTATCCTCACCCCCTACCCCCACTCCACTAGACTTCCCCACTCCCTGGGGCCTCCAGGCTCAATCACACTTTTAAAATAAATCTTTGTACCACACTCATAAGATTGTGTCATATTATAAACATTTCTCCAAGGCAAAGAAAGAATATTAAAATAGCATATTTTACTTTTGTTTTGGGATACATATGAATATATATGTACATACTACTTTGACATACATAGATAAAATGTATTTGCATGCATATGCATGTGTGCGTTCTATATCCCTATACATTGCTATATGTTTTACTGTAAATAATCCACTATTTCATTTTTTATTACATCTATTTGTCTATCTGTCAGTGTGTGTGTGCGTGTGTGTGTGTGACTGGAGGTCAGAAGACAACCTGTGGGAGTTGCTTGTTTCCTTCTACCAGGTGAGTCTTGGGGATGATTGAGTTCAGGTCCTTAAGTTTGGTGCAAACACTTACAAAACTGAGCCATTTCACCAGCCTGCCCAGTAATCTTTGAAGACATTTCAAGAATAGAGGAGATATCTAGTATATACATTCATATACTTTTCAATTTCTATGTTCTTTATTTCTATATATTCATCAGCATTTCCAACTGGTGTCACTTTTTTCCTCTCTAAAGGACTCTCTTCTATTACTTATAAGTGCAGTTCTTCTAGAAGTCTTTCAGTATGTGTGTGTCTTAAAAAGGCTTAATTTCATTGTGTTTCTGAAATATAGACCATTGATCTGAGTGTGGTAGTTTTGGTGGTATACACCTGTACTTGCAGAACTTGGATAACTAAAGCCAGAGGATCAGGAGTTCAAGGCTAGGAGTGGCTTCTTGAGAACCTGTAAAATGAAAGAAAGGAAGGAAAGAAGAAAGAAAAAAAGGAAATGGGAGTGGTGGCTCACTTGGGAGGCAGAGGCAGGTGGATTTCTGAGTTCGAGGCCAGCCTGGTCTACAGAGTGAGTTCCAGGACAGCCAGGGCTACACAGAAAAACCCTGTCTTGGGAAGAAAAAAAAAAAGGAAGGAGAAAGGAAGGAAATTTTACTGATTATACAATTCTCAATTACCAAGATTATATATATTACGTTATTTCTGTGCTCAGGGCTGGCCTGTCCCACTGAGAGGAGGACTCTCAGTGTTACCTGAGTTATTACCTAAAAGGTTGTAAGTGTTGAGCTATACTCCAGGCCTCCCTTCCTTGTGGTTCTAAACTTGTTGGGTTATAATTTTTCAGTTTATTTCATATTTCCTTCATCATGGTTTGTTTAATTTCTTGGATTTGTGGGCCTGTAGTTGTCATAAGACAGAAAATTTTGTGCATTATTTTCTAACTTCTCTTCTGCTTCTTGTGCCTTTTATGACTCTATTGTGTGCATCTGAGGTTGTTGAAAGCTGTCCTGCATCTCACTCTTTTCTATTCATATTCTTTTATAAGCCCCTCTCTGTTTCATTTTGGATAGTTACATGGCTACATTTTCAATTTATTGTTTTCCATATTGTTCATACAGCTATAAATCCAATTTGATATATGTTTTAATATTTCTAAATTCTAGGAATTTACTTTTTAAAATTTTCTGTCTTAGTGTGCTAATTTTTCCTCTGTCTTCTTAGACATACAGAATAGAATTAAGTAGACTATTTTTTATTGCCTGCTAATTTCCTAAACCTTCTTTAATTGGTTGGCTTTTTAAACTCGTTTTTATAGGTTGTGTTAAAAGACAGAATCACAAAACTTTAGTGCAATGGTCTGATTTTATTTTTAGTTTTGATTCTAGAGTCTGGCAACACTATAGTCTGTAAAGCAAAAGGAGACAAACAGAAGAAGTAGGCTTTCATACAGAAAAGGGCAAAGAAAGCAGGAACATATGTAGAGTGGATGGTTTCATCTTGATCTTATTTTATATGGGAAACAAGACTCTTTAGTAGTGGTAGTGCAGACTTTGTTCTAGGTCTAATGTTCCCCATTACTTAGCTTAATGTCCTTGGAATATCCTCTCATTTAATTATAATATTTTCACTTCTGGATGATTAGAATATGAATACTTCATAGCTATGCATTGCCCGCCATTGTTGAGATAGTTTTATCAATTGATGACTCAGGACTCAGCTATAAGCACAAGTACTCACCATGCATCTAGCTTGTCTGCATTCTGCTGCTGAACTGGGTAACCACTTGACAATTCCTGGATTCTAACTTTTGTTTCTCAACTCAGGAAGAAAGTTCCCAGCCCTTCTCCCCTCCCTCGCGCCATTGCCACTTGGAAAGTCTCTCCAGGCAGTAAGCTGCTACAATCCTAGGCTTCTTTCCGCTATCCTTTCTCTCAAGGATGGCTCTTCTGTAGTGGGTGGTATACTGTGTTTGATAGCTTTTGTGTCACATATAAGGTTTACTGTTTCAGTGCTTCAGATTAAAGAGTATATCTGGCTGGTCCCTGTCGCTTTCTGTTGTCTGGAAGTATAAGTCATTTTCTGTATTTAGACTGTGGGATGAGTAATAATGATCTGTAATGGGATCAGCTATCAGCTCTTCCAGTGTGCATCCACATTGTCTTTCAAGGTGACAATGCCAGAGCATTTGCTACAGAAGATAATTATTTCAAAGGTGTGGGCTGTGTGCACATGGATCTACAGAGCTAAATGAGTTGGCTAAATTGGCCAGTCAATTTAAACTTACTTAATTCTATCAAAAAACAAATTTCCTGTTCTTCAAATCAGTTAATCATTTTTATTGAGTTCTTTCCATTGAATGTATTTCAAGTAGTCCCATTGTATTGTTATTGCCAAGGATTACAGATGCTGAAAACTGCACATTTTGTTCCACTAGAAAATAATGTGGGAGGGAGGTGTAGGACTCTGGTTGATGTATCAGTCCCTCAGAAGGGCAATATTCTAAATGATGTATGTACAGTATTTTATTGGAATAAAATACAAGGTCAGAGTTGAGAGTAACTACAGACCCCCCCTTTAGATGTAATATTGTGATACAAAACGGAGATGTATTTATCACAAATTTAAATCTCTGAGTGTCTGATTTCTGACCCATAGACAGGGCCTAGAAGCGCTGAGGAATGTTTCTGTGAAGGACAGCCTATCATCGTTCCATTGATTCATAAGCGTGAGAGGGTGGGCATGTGCTTCACACCCTGGGATGAGTGTGGAGGCCAGAAGACAGCTTGGTGCAGTCAGTTTTCCCTTTTCATCTTCACACAGGTTTTAGGTATTGAACTCAGATCAGGTTTTTGCAGCAAGCCCTTTTAGCCACTGAGCCACCTATCTGGCCCTGCCTTTCCTCTTTCCCATAAACACGTGAATCTTACACACCTTAGGTCCATCTGAGTTGCAAGCTCAAGTACATTCTCTTTTGCTTTAGGTTTGCTGCACCTTCCACTATACTATGATGCAGGACCTATTTGGGAGAGGGTGTGTCTGTAGCATTCCTTCCCTCTGCGAATTTCCAGGCTGATGCGCCATCTTCCAGCTGCTCCTTTTCCTGCGCAGGCAGTTTTCCAACAAGCCAGCCATTCTCTGATGTCGCACACCTCCTATCAGCCCTTTAAAATGGATAGAAACAGAAATGTATTCATACTCCCAAGTATTGGATATGAATCAAATATTCCAATTCATTGCCTCAAAAATCTAAAATAATTTAGACAATCAGTGTAGAAGTTTTCCAACTGAGTAATAAGAAAGAAGACTACATGAAATACTAATAACTTGAATTATTACTATAGATTGTTACTGTGTAAGTTTGACTCAGAAACCAGAATATTTGTATTAAAATAGGAAAAGACATCCTAAGGAGGTGATCATAGAATCATAAACTAGTTGGACAATAGTTGGTTCATTTCTGACTCACTGCTTAGCAAGAGGTGCATTGTTGAAAATGTTATTTATTCCTTGGAGTTAACCATTCAACTGCGTTGAGTAGAGCAGCAGAATTCCTATGGTTATTTACTCCCTCAAATACACAATACAGTTATTTAAACACAGGAAAGGTAAAAGGTTCAGGTCTGACATAGACATCATCTGACTTTAAGTTCTTAGTTAAGTCAAAATGGAGAACTGAGGTTGGAGATAAGGGGTTACCACAGAGAGAACGATGTGAGCGTGGTAAATGATTCTTAGAACCAGGACAATGCTAGGCTGTGTTCCTATCACTGGGACTGTTTATACGCTGAGCCTGCCTGATCTGGGTATTTGTTCTGCTTTTGAACTTATGCAGCTTTCCCCCTTAGCATTGTAGGGAAGCTATCACACTTATCTTTTCAATTAAATAGATGCCACATTCCTCAAAGAGAGACATTCTCGGACTTTTACAGGCCCATCCTTGCAAGCCCCTTGCTTGTCACAGTAGTCATCTCTCTCAAATATTTGTTCTTGACAAATCCCTTACCTGCTACCTTGGCCATCGTCACAGTAGCCACATAGCAAATGCCTGAGTGCATCTTCTATCAATCATTGACCTTTCAGAAGCAAAGAATCATGTGTAATGGCATTGCCTAGAATTGCTTTTTGTTGTTGTTGTGTTTTCCTTGCAGGAACAACTTTCTCCAGTTTTGTTTCCCTGCATCGAACCATTCTGGCTTTTAAAATGAAGGTCTTGAATATAAATATGACTCTCTTTATCATGAGAATGTAATACAGCTTTGCAGAAAGGTTCAAAGAGCCTATGGACATTTTTTTTTTTTTTTTTTTTTTTTCTGAGACAGGGTTTCTCTGTGGTGTAGCCCTGGCTGTCCTGGAACTCACTCTGTAGACCAGGCTGGCCTCGAACTCAGAAATCCTCCTGCCTCTGCCTCCCGAGTGCAGGGATTAAAGGCGTGCGCCACCACTGCCCAGCGCCTATGGACATTTTTAATCCCCCTCCCCCAAAATTTCACTAAAGTTTCTTTAAATGTTGTATTGATACTTCTAGTGGCAGTGAGAAGTCCATAAAGACGCATAAGGCCATTTTTATTGGGCATGGATGTGACAGTCATTTAAATTCTTTCTTGTCTAGCCATATTTCTGGCTAACATTTCTTTCTTTGGGGGTTCCTCTATGGCTCCCCACTCATTCAGTGGCTAGTGGTAACATGCCACCCCAGCTCCCATTTTTTTTTTTTTTTTTTTTTATGTTTGTCACTCCACAGCTGATAGAAATTCTGTTATCTGGGTTTGAAGATGGCTTCACAGTGTTTTATTTATTTATTTTCTTAGTTTTGGGAAATGAGCTGTCTTTGATTACAGTTTGTCAGTGTATTCTGACTGCTAACATTGATTCCCAGCAGTCAACAACTTTGTCATATTATTCAAGATTAGGTTTCCATGTGTCATTTTAATAGACTAAAAAGTCATTCTCAGTAAAATCGAATTCCTGTGGGTATCATTGTTAAGGATGCTCTCAAAACGAAGAAAATTTGTAATGTTTTGGAGGTTTTACCAGGAAGGCATCGGGTGACTGTACTTACTGAAACTACCAGTGAGTGTCTCAGCTGGATTTGGTAGTCTGTAAATTCAATTTAAAATGTTTGCTTTTAGTTAGGTAAAACTGGATTTATAGTAACTAAGACTCTTTATGAGCTTCTACCTTTATGCAGGTAATACAATTTTAAAACTTTTGTTTTTGTCTTTAACTGTAAAAAAATGTTTGCTTTTTCTTCAGATTTCTAAGTATGACCCCTATACACAAGTTATTGATGAGACCACAGAATATAAATGCCCATTATCAGCCTTGGTGCCATATCACACTAGTAATATTTAACTACAGGCAGTAGTAGTGAAAAGAGAATGGTCTGAAACCTTGTGGTGTGGGTTCAGATTCCATTTCAGGCATTTGTTAGTTGTATATACTTTAGAGTTCTCTATTTCTTTGTGCCTTGGTTTTCTATCTATAAAATGAGGGTGTTAATGTTGACTTTAGGGGCTGGAGAGATGGCTTGGTGGTTAAAGAGCACTCAGTGTTCTAACATAGGACCTAAATTTGGCTTCCACATCCACACTGGGCAACTGACAACCATCTGTAACTCCATCTCTAGAGGATCCAACACCCCTTTCTGGCCTTCAAACACACGTTTCATGCATTCACACAAAACCACACATATACATATAAACAAAATAAAAATAAATCTTAAAAAAAAAATGTTACTTAGCTGGGTATGTTGGTCCATGCCTTTAATCCCAGCACTCAAGAGACAAGAGGCAGAGGGGCAGAGGGGCAGATGGATTTCTGATTTTGGAGCGTGCACGTGTGTGTGTGTGTGTGTGTGTGTGTGTGTGTGTGTGTGTGTGTGTGTGTGTGTATGTGTGTGTGCTGCTGCTGTCTCTCCCTACCACTCAACCTTGGCTCTCATCACTCTATTAACTCAGCAGGCCTTCCTGGAACACACATTTTATACACTGAGTACCAGAATGAAAGTTTGTGGCCTTCTATAACTCTCTTGGGTGTCAAAGTGTGGGTCCTCTATGATAATCTAGCAAGCTCCCAGGAGTTTGATGTTCTTTGCCTACCAGTTCCTCTTTAAACTAAGTTGGGAGAATAACAGTTTTCACATTTCTTTAACTCCTCAGTGATACTGTTTTCACTCAGCTTGACAGCTGCCTGGCTAGGTAAGTATCTCAACCTCTTCCCCAGAGAGTTCTATGAATTGGGAGAACCCAAATGGATGCTAATTAGTAGACACCATTAGCCATGTATGACATTAGAGAATGATAATAGCTGAGCAAAATCTTAAGCTCTCATTGGACTTGTCTTATAGGCAATCAAGTAAGAATTGTCTCTAAAGAGATACTATGGATTTCCAAGAAATCAACATTTGCCACAATTCTGATCCTGGTAAGGCAGTCATTTTTCAGCTGTTTGTAATCTACCTTAGGTTGAGGTCTTGGGTAACCCTAGCTGTCCTGCTTTCCTTGTGTGGGATGAGCAATTTATTGTATAGGGAACCTTCATTCTTGCTGCCATACCAGACACATCAGGATCTCAGTTCCCCTGGCTCCTGTCTTCCTACCTGACTAGGTCTTCTTTAGTCACATGTGTTTTCCCAGAGCAGGTTTGTTTAACATAGAGCATAACCTTTTGTGCAAGCCTGTCTTATTTCCATGCCTATGCACTTGGACTCCTGGAATGGTGTCCTGGCATTTGTGTTAATCAGTGTCCAATAAGCTCCTACTAAATGTCAGTATTGTGCTCATCACATAACATTCAGAATTTCATTTTGTAATCACATACAATCCTAAGTTACAGCTATATTTTGTTGTTTTCATTTCATATATTAGTCAACTGACACCCAGAGTAATTCAGATATAGTTACCGCTGAAGAAGAAATTCAAATCTAGATTTCTCCTGCTGCAGAGCCAGAGGTCTTTGCTTCTACTCTGCTGTTTCTGGTCCATACCGTTGGAAGGCAGGGTTCTACCAGGGTCAGTGATTTTACATAGAGTATTTGTAGTTCATCACTCTAGGGCTGTGTTCCCCATCTTCATCTCTTTGGCCAAGTTTGTGAGGGCCCTTAAGCTACTCCCATTGAGTCAATCATGAACTCCAAGCTTGTTGTCCTGACCACTGCTTGGATTGGATAGGCTATTGCTGTGGTACTGGTCAAGGATAAAACCAGAGCTTGTGTTGTGGGAACGTTAACTGCTGAACTGAAGTCCGCATCCCAGTATCTCTAGTAGACACACGAGGGATAGCAGAATTGCAGCCCCTTTCCAAGGCACACAAACCCAGCGCACACACACAACAGTGCTTTCAATTTCAAGAACCTGCTCTACTGCCTAAGTCTTAGACTCTAAGGGCTTTCTCAGATTTTCCAGCCTGTTGACCTTATAAAGGAGGAGCTCCCTGCACTGCTCAAGCAAGTGGCGCACAGGCATTTGTTCATAAATACCCTTGCTTGTTTCTTTCATACCTTAACATACTTGAGGATCTTAGAGTATTGTTTGAAATTTATTAAGTCAGAGATGGAGCTTAGAGTTTGCATTTTCAATAAGCTTTTAGATGATGCTGAACCGCAACCCACACTTTGAATAGCAAGCCTTATCAGTATAAAGCCTTTAGTAGCACCCCTCTTCCCCAGTTCCCTCCTGTTATTTCCTTTCTCATGTCCCCAGAAGGACACTCAGGATCCCTCGCATCAGCTCTAAATAGATTGTGTGTACTTTCTTACTGTTCTTGCTGGTCTCCAGATCCTCCTTCGGTAGACTACCCGAAGGGGGGCTGTACCAGCTTTCAGAGTGGACAGCCCAACAGGCAGCAGGATTTACCCAAGTGCTCAGGGCTTTGTCGACATGAGGGCACCTTTACAGACCTCTTCCAGAAAAGTATCACTAGGCATGATGTAGCCCAGGTTGAGTAGCCAGAGCTTTGCCTATATTGATCTTAAAGTGTTTGCAGATGAGGGCATAGCTGGCACCCTTCCCTCGGAGAATTGCCAGGATCTTTATTTGAGAGAAAGATCTGCTGTGTCTCAGAAACTCTGGGACCTCTAAAGTCAATCTGAACCAAGATTTCCAAGGATCTGGAGTTCTTTAAGAGTGAATGGGAGGGGGAGCAGGGAAGTGAATAGGGAGAGGGGGAGGGAAAGAAGGGGAAGGAAGTAGGTAGGTGGGTGGATGGGTAGGTAGGTAGGTGAGGATGGAGGGAGGGAGGGAGACAGGGAGACTGACTCATTCTCAGAACTGAGGAATTCCTTTACAAAGGCTCAATAGAGATAAGGTTAGGGAGTGGCCAGTCACCTGCATACTTTCTATCTGCATTCCTGCTCCCAGCTGAGGCCTGTTTGTTCCTCTCTATCAGCTGCTAACATTTTCTCTGGTTCTCATTCACCCCAAAGTTATACAAAGCAGCAGACTCTTTTACTCTTCCTGAGTAAGATTAACAGTTAAAGTAGAACAAACCAGAAGAACCATTCGCAATTAGCACCAAAGTCTCAAAGGTTTGGCATCTGCTTCTATAGCCAAACTTGCCTGTATTAGTGGCTACTTCTTTCTCCATTGGCCCCTGGGATCCATCTCAGTTTACTTTTTGTTGAGTTCAGTGCTCTCACTAGCAGAGCCATCCTGTATAGTTGCTCAGCTTTCAGACCACACAGCATGCAGTGTGGATGGTGGGTAGGTGGAAAACTGAAGGTTGTGTTTGTCAGTGGCTCAGCTGGCCCAGACTGTGAATGTGTGGTGAGAAATAGCATTCCCTGTAGGAGATTCCTTAACTCAGCAATTGTGCTTTCTTTCAAACTCTGAAGACTTAAACTCTGTTCCCATAAACCAACCTACCTAACACAATGATGTTTCATAAAAGCATGTTCTCCCAAACCTGAGAGTGTCGCCCCCTCCTCCCTCCCTGCCACCATCAGGAATTCCATCTTTCTTCTAAAATTAGGTTGAATCTGTCTTTTAAAATTCCAGTTTCTCCTCCTGTTCCTTCAGTTTAGTCCTTGGAAGGATGAGATGTGTTCTTTGTGGTTCGAGATCATACCATCATACCATTGGGAGGGCCTGTGCCTCTACTGCGACCCTGGTATTTCAAGGGATCCCAATTCACTACAGGTCCTTCTGGAGCTAGCTCTTGTTTTGATGCTGCCCTGCTTCCAAAGCAGGCTCAGACAGTCTTTCACTTGAGGGTGCCCTGTGAAATTAGCTTTAAAGAAAGCAGTTCTTCATATTCTTTATCCCCTACGTGAACTGCTGTCTTCTGCCATGATCAAAGACCTTGATATCTAAGCCATGGGCAGGCAGGAAGAACAATTGCAGGCCTTGGTGGAAAGGCTGAATTCCAGAATCCATAGACATTCATACTGACTAGGCCAGAAAGGTAGAGTCTGGGATACAGGGCCAAGAGCCAAGGTAAGTGAAGTAATCGCCTTTACTAGCTCTGGAGCTGTGGGAAGCTCGCTCTCTCTCTCTCTCTCTCTCTCTCTCTCTCTCTCTCTCTCTCTCTCTCTCTCCTTTTGTCCTTCCCTCCCTCTCTTAATCCCTCTCTCCCTCTCTCTTTTTCTTCTTTTTCCTTCCTTTTTTCCTTTCTTTCTCTTTAAAAAATTTATTTTCAAAATATTTCCTTAGATATATTTTGGTTGTATTCCTTTCCTCTTCCAACTTTCCTAAATCCTCCCACCTCCCTACTCACCCAAACCTCCGGAATGAAAACCCAAACAAACAGCAGCAGCAACAGCAACAGCCCAGTAAGATAAAAGGTCCAAAAACAAAAGAAAAAAGTTCATAAAAAGTCATGGAGTCTGTTTTATGCTGACAACTATGACTGCGCAGGGGGCTTACTCTGGAGTGTGGTTGATACACCAGTGACACTCATTTGGAGAAAACTGAATTGCCCTTTCTTAGCAGGTATCTACCGCAAATAGGTCCTTGGTTAGGAGTGCTGATTTGCACCCACTTCCCCTTCTGCTGGTTTGAACTTGTGCATGTATGTATCAGTGCTGTTGCTCCTGAAAGACACAAGTCATAGTCCACCTCAGGTTCTTTCTTTTTTTTTAATTTTTATTTTTTGATACTTTATTTACATTTCCAGGTCTCCTCTTTGTAAACCCACTATCCCCTCCCCCTCCCCCACCTCTATGAGGGTATTCCCCCTCCCACCCACCTGCCCACCCTTACTCCCATATTCCCACCTTGATATTCCTATTTACTGGGGCCTCTAACATCCTCAGGCTCAAGGGCCTCTCCTCCCCCTGATGGCCAAGAAGGCCCTCCTCTGCCACATATGTGGTCCGAGCCATGGGTCCCTCGATGTGTATTCTTTGGTTGGTAGTCCAGCCTCCAGGAGCACCAGGGGGAGTCAGGCCAGTTAACACTGTTGCTCCCTCCATGGGACTGCAAACTCCCTCAGCTCCTTCAGTCCCTTCTCCAACTCATCCATCTGGGACCTCACTCTCAGTCCAGTGGTTACTGTAAAGTGGAACTTGGGTATTCTGAACTTTTGGGCTAATATCCACTCATCAGTGAGTACATACCATGTTCGTTCTTTTGTGACTGAGTTACCTCACTCAGGATGATATCTTCAAGTTCCATCCATTTGCCTGGGAATTTCATGAAGTCATTGTTTTTAATAGCTGAGTAGTACTCAATTGTGTAAATGTACCACATTTTCTGTATCCATTCCTCTGTTGAGGGACATCTAGGTTGTTTCCAGCTTCTGGCTATTATAAATATGG
>JAPYYD010002951.1:0-14727 GCA_028551405.1 Uromys caudimaculatus
CTAATATCTACTTATTAATGAGTACATACCATGTATGTCCTTTTGTGTTTTAATTACCTGATTCAGTGTGACATTTTCTAGTTGCACCCTTTTCCTGCAAAATTCATGATGTCCTCATTTCTAATAGCCAAATAGTATTCCATCCTATAAATGAACAACTTTTCTGTCACCATTCTTCTGTTGTGGGACATCTGGGTATTACTAAGATGGCTGCTGTGGGATGCCATTTTTTCCTATTGACATCTTTTAACTTACAGAAACTTTCAGTTTCAAGTGGTCCCATTAATCAAGTGTTGATCTTAGATCTTAAGAGAAAAATTTCTCCATGACAATATGTTTAGAAATATTTCTGACTTTCTCTTTTATTAGATTCAGTATATCTGGTTTTGTATTTAGGTCCTTGATCCATTTGGATGTGAACTTTGTGTAGCGTAGTAAATATGGATCAATTTGCATTCTTCTACATGCATGAATTCAAGCTAGACACGCAATGCATTTTGAAGATGCTTTCTTTATTTCATTGTATGGTTTGGGGTTCTTTGTTAAAGACCAAGTGTCTGTATGTTTGTAGGTTCATTTCTGGGTCTTCAATTCTATTCCATTGTTTGGCCTGTCTGTCTATGTACCAACACTATGAGTTTGTAACTATTGCTTTGTAGTACAACTAGAGGACAAAAGATATTTTGTTGTTGAGAGTTGTTTCAGCTCTCCTAGATTTTTCCCCCATGAAGTTCAGAATTGCTTTTTCCATGTCTGTGAAGAATAATGTTGAGATTTTTGATGGGAATTGCAATGAATATGTAGATTGCTTTTGGTAAGATGGTCATTTTTACAATGTAATCTTACTGACTTATGAACATGGGAGATCCTTCCATCTTCCTAGGTCTTCTTTAATTTATTTCTTAAAGGACTTGAAGTTCTTGTCATACAGATCTTTCATTTGATTGGTTATAGTTACAGCAAGATACATTGTATTATTTGTGCGTATTGTTTCCTAATTTCTTTCTTACCCAATTTATCAGTTTTATATGAGGAGACTACTTACTCATTTTTGAGTTAATTTTACATACAGCCAAGTTGCTGAAGTTGTTTATCAGGTATAGGAATTATCTGGTAGAAATTTTGGGGTTGCTACTGTATACTATCATATCATCTGAAAATAATGACACTTTGACTTCTTGCATTCTCATTTCTATTCACTTGATCTCCTTTTGTTGTCTAGTTGCCTAGCTAGAAATTCAAGCACAATATTGAATAGATAGAGAGTAAGCAGCCTTGTCTTGTTCATGATTTTAGTAGGATTGCTACTCAAATTAAAATGATCTCTCTAATTTGAAGTTGGCTGTTGGTTTGCTGTATATTGCTTTTATTATGCTTCGGTACGTGCCATGAATTTTTGATCTTTCCAAGACTTTTAATATGAAGGGGTGTTGGATTTTGTAAAAGGCTTTTTCTGCATGTAATGACATGATCACGTGGCTTTTTCTTGAGTGTAGTTGTATAGTGGATTACGATAAATTTTGTATATTGAATTATTCCTGCATCCCTGGGATGAAGTCTATTTGATCTTTTTCAAGGATGTTTTGTTGTATTCTTGAATTTTTCTGGGAGTATTTTATAAAGCATTTTTGTATCATTATTCATAAGCAAAATTCGTCTAAAGTTGTCTTTCTTTGTTGGGTCCTTGTATGATTAAGATATCAGAGTAACTGTGACTTCATAGAATTAATTAGGTAGTGTTTCTTATGTTTCTATTTTGTGGAATAGTTTGAGGAGTAGTGGTATTAGCTCTTCTTTGAAGGTCTGGTAGAATTTTGTACTAAGACCATCTGGCCGTGGGCTTTTTTTCTTTATGTTTTTGAGGATTATAATGACTGTTCCTATTCCCATAAGGGCTATGGGACTGATTAGATAGTTTGTGTGAACTATATTTAAATTTGGTATGTGGTATCTATCAAGAAAATAATCCATTTCACCCATTTTCTTGTCTTGTTGAGTATACACTTTTGTAGTAAGAGATGATAATTTTTTGACCTTCCTGTTTCTGTTGTTATGTCTCTCTTTTCATTTTGTATTCTTTACCTATAATTGGAGCATCTGATCTACTTCAGTGTTCATGTACATGTACTGTATTTTCATCATTGACACTGTAACTTTTCTGCTGTATAATAAAAACTATGGTTTTTTTTTTTTCATTTAAGTTTTGTGCCACAGAATATTTTAGTGCTGTACCATCAGACTTGAAATAATATCTATTTTTGGCTTTAGAATTTTTTTAATTGATTAATTTATTTTTTACACTCCAGATTTTATTCCCTTCCCATCCACCCTCCAAATGTTCCACATTCCATATATCTTCCCTACCCCATCTCCACGACATGTCCCCACCCCAACCCCAAACCTCACCTAACATCTAAATTCCCTGGGGCCTCCATATTCTTAAGGGCGAGTTGCATTTTCTCGGATTGAACACAAAACCAGCAGTTCTCTGCAGTATGTGTTGGGGCCTCATATCAACTAGTGTATGCTGCTTGTTTGGTGGTCCAGTGTTTGAGATATCTTGGGTGTCCAGACTAATTGAGACTGCTGGTCCTCCTACAATGTTGCTTTACTTCTCAGTTTCTTTCTGCCTTTCCCTAATTCAACCACAGGAGTCAGAAGCTTCTGTCCATTGGTTGGGCACAAATAACTGTATCTGACACTTTCAGTTGCCTCTTTGGTTTCTGGAGTGTGGTCATGCTAGATCCCTTTTTGGGAGTGCTCCATACCCTCAGTAATAGTGTTAGGCCTTCAGTTTCCAACTGCAAACAGGGACCTGAGCTTATGCCACAGGGTGCCATGACAAAATAGAACTGGGAGAGAGGTAGCCTCCCAGGAGTTTGGACAAGTGTGTGATGGAGAGTAAGACCAGCACATCTGCTCAGATGGACCTGCCCAGAACCCTCAGGAGTGAGGGACCGAGGAGCTGCTTCCACTTTCAATCTGCAGCAATGGAGCTGATCCTGTACAATAGGGCTTCATACAAAGATAGTACTGGGAGAGAGCTAGCTTCCCAGGAGTGTGGACAAGCCTGTAGGTGGAGGTAAGTCCAGCAGATCTGCTCAGAGGACCCTCCGATCACCCTCAGGACAAAGGGACTGAGGAGAAGCCTGAGACAGGAGACTTCTGGTCTCCATATGTGGCCAGGATCCTGAGTCTGTTCCAAAGGGCTCCATACCCTAATAGTGCTAGGAGAGAGCTTGTCTCCCAGGAGTGCTGGCACACATTTCAGCACATGCAAGACCACCACTCCTGCTCAGATTTCTGGCCCAAGAGTGACCCTCACAAAACCATCAGGACACAGGAAGCAAGGAACAGCTGGAGACAGCATCCTTCTGGTTTCTCTCTGCACACTACAGCTGACCTTGTACCACAGCTTTAAAAACCCAAATTCTTCTCAGAGAGAGGTGATATCCCAGGAGTACTGACACAGTGGCTTGCAGGAGAGAAAAGCCACAGTCAGAGAGAGCAAGATCAGCTAACCCCAGAGATAACCAGATGATGAAAGGCAAGAGCAAGAACATAAGCAACAGAAACCAAGGCTTATTATACATCATCAGAATCCAGTTCACTCATCACAGAGAACCTGGGATACCCCAACACACCAGAAAAGCAAGACTTGGATTTAAATTCACATCTCATAATCATGATAAAAGACATAAAGAAGGACATAAATAACTCCCTTAAAGAAAAGCAAGAGAACTCAGGTAAGTAGGAAGAAGTTCTTACAGAGGAAACACAAAAATCCCTTAAAGAATTACAGGAAAACACAATGAAACATGAAGAATTACAGGATAACACAATCAAGCAGGGGAAGGAAATGAATAAAACCATCCAGAATCTAAAAAGGGAAATAGAAACCATAAAGAAATCACAAAGAGAGACAATTGTGAAGATAGAAGACCTAGAAAGGAGATCAGGAGTCACAGATGCAAGCATCATCAACAGAATACAAGAGATAGAAGAGAGAATCTCAAGTGCAGAAGATACCATAGAAAACATTGACACAACAGTCAAAGAAAATGCAAAATGCAAAAAGCTTCTAACCTAAAACATCCAGGAAATCCAGGACAGAATGAGAAGACCAAAACTAGGGATAATAGGTATAGAAGAGAGTGAAGATTCCCAACCTGAAGGGCCTGTAAATATTTTCAACAAAATTATAGAAGAAAACTTCCCTAACCTAAAGAAAGAGATCCACCTAAACATTCAAGAAGCCTACCGAACTCCAAATAGATTAGACCAGAAAAGAAATTTCTCCTGTCACATAACAGTCAAAACACCAATTGCAAAAAACAAAGAAAGAATATTTAAAAGCAGTAAGGGAAAAAAGGTCAAGTAACATAAAGGCAGACATAACAGAATTATGCCAGACTTCTCATCCAAGATAATGAAAGCTAGAAGTTCTTGGGCCGATGTCATACAGGCCCTAAGAGAACACAAATGACATCCCAGGCTACTATACCCAGCAAAACTCTCAATTACCATAGATGGAGAAAACAAGATATTCCATGACAAATCCAAATTTACACAATCTTTCCACAAATACAGCCCTAAAAAGGGTAATATATGGAAAATTCCAACAGAAGGAAGGAAACTTACACCCTAGAAAAAGCAAGAAAATAACCTTTCAAAAAACCCAAAAGAAGAAAGCAACACAAACATAAAAATGACATCAAAACAACAGGAAGCCACAATCACTAGCCCTTAATATCTCTTAACATCAGTGGACTCAATTCCTCAACAGGACCCAGCATTTTGCTGCATACAAGAAATGCACCTCAGTTTCAAAGAAAAAAACTACCTCAGAGTGAAGAGTTGGAAAACAATTCTCCAAGCAAGTGGTAACAAGAAATAAGCTGGAGTACTCATTCTAATATCAGATAAAATCGAATTTCAACCAAAATTCAGCAAAAAAGATAAGGAAAGAAACTTCATACAAATCAAAGGAAAATTCTGACAAGAAGAACTCTTAATTTTGAACATCTATGCTCCAAATACAAGGGCACCCACATTAATAAAAGAAACTTTACTAAAGGTCAAAGCACACAGTACAACTCACACAATAATACTGGGAGACTTCAACACCCTACTCTCATCAATGGACAGATCATGGAAACACAAACTAAACAGAGACCCAGTGAAACTAACAGAAGTTATGAATCAAATGGATTTAATAGATATCTATAGAATATTTCATCCTAAATTAAAAGAATATACCTTCTTCTTGGCACCTCATGGTACCTTATCCAAAATTGACCACATAATCAGTCACAAAACAGACCTCAACAGATATAAGATTGAAATAATCCCATGCCTCTACCAGATCACTATAGATTAAAGCTGGTATTCAATAGCAGCAAAAACAACAGAAAGCCCACATACACATGAAAGTTGAACAACACTCTACTCTGATAACTTGATCAAGTAAGAAATAAATAAATACATTAAAGACTTCTGAGACTTTAATGAAAATGAAGGTACAACATACCCAAATATATGGGACACAATGAAAGCTGTAATAGGAGGAAAACTCAAAGCTATGAGTGCCTCCAAAAGAAACTGGGAAGTGTATACACTAGCAACTTAACCACACACCTGAAAGCTCTAGAATAAAAGAAGCTAATGCACCCAAGAGGAGTAGACAGCAGGAAATAATCAAACTCAGGTCTGAAATCAACCAAATAAAAACAAAAAGAAATATAAAAATAATTAACAAAACCAGCAGCTGGTTCTTTTAGACAATCAACAAGATAGACAATCCCTTAGCCAGATGTAACAGAGAGCACAGGGACAGTATCCAAATTAACAAAATCAGAAAGGAAAAGGGAGATGTAACAACAGAACCTGAGCAAATTAAAAAAAAAATCATCAGATTCTACTACAAAAGCCTATACTCAACAAAATTGGAAAATCTGGATGAAATGGACAATTTCCTAGACAGATACCAAATACTAAATTTAAGTCAGTTTCATATAAACCATCTAAACACTCCCATAACCCCTAAGGAAATAGAAGTAGTTATTAAAATAATCCCAACCAAAACAAGCCCAGGATTAGATGGATATAGTGCAGGATTCTATCAGACCTTCAAAGAAGATCTAAAAGGAGTACTCTTCAAACTGTTCCACAAAATAGAAACAGAAGGAACACTACCCAATTCATTCTATGAGACTACACTTTAACTGATACCAACACCTCACAAAGACCCAACAGAGAAAGAGAACTTCAGACCAAATTCCCTTATGAATATAGATGCAAAAATACTCAATAAAATTCTCAAAAACCAAATCCAATTACACATCTAAATGATCATTTACCATAATCAAGTAAGCTTTATCCCAGGGATGCAAGGATGGTTCAATACCTGGGAATCCATCAATGTAATCCAATACATAAACAAACTCAAAGAAAAAAAGCAAATGATCATTTCATTAGATGCTGAAAAAGCATTTGACAAAATCCAACATCGCTTTATGAAAAGTCTTGGAAATATCATGAATTCAAGGCCCATACCTAAACATAGTAAAAGTAATATAGAGCAAACCAGTAGCCAAATGAAACTAAATGGAGAGAAACTTGTAGCCATCCCACTAATATCTGGGACTAGATGAGGCTGTCCACTCTCTCCCGATCTATTCAATATAGTACTTGAAGTTCTAGATAGAGCAATTAGACAACAAAAGAAGGTCAAAGGGATACAAATTAGAAAGGAAGAAATCAAAATATCACTATTTTCAGATGATATGATCATATACTTAAGTGACCCCAAAACCTCCACCAGAGAACTCCTACAGCTGGACAACTTCAGCAAAGTGGCCAGATATAAATTTAACTCAAAAAATCAGTAGCCTTCCTCTACTCAAAGGATAAGCAGGCTGAAAAGAAATTATGGAAATGACATCCTTCACAAAGTCACAAACAATATAAAGAATTTTGCTGTGACTCTAACCAAACAAGTGAAAGACCTGACTGAGAAGAACTTTAAGTCTCTGAAGAAAGAAATCGAAGAAGACCTCAGAAGATGTAAAGTGTTGGGTTATTGTAGTATGAGTCCCAGTCTGTCCCAGGGCTCAGGCCTCTGTGGGAAGCAAGACATAGGAAGTTTGACTGTGCTCATCCATGGCACCACTGGGTGGGTGTAGAGCTGTATGAAGCAGCAGGACACCACCCAGTGTTGAGCGAGCACAGCCTGTGGTCCTGGGCAATTCACGGAACCAGCTCTATATGGTTCTTAGGTTCTTGGGCATCCTAGGTGCCACTAGATGCTGTGGAAGAGCTGATAATGGAGTGGGGGCATGAGGGCTGGGTCTAGCCCAAGGCTGAGGGGGAAAACCTTGGGAGAAGCCAAGCTGGGTCCCTCTGGGGATGGGGTCTGTAGCTTGATCTCTAGCTGGGTTGGTTTTATAGAGACTGTGGCTGGGAATGTTGAGAAGCCTTCTGTGGGAGACTAGAAAGCCAGCTCTTTAGACAAAGGCCTGTTCCATCATTCCTTGCAGCAGATCCAGATGAAGAAAGACAGTCCATGGATCTAGAGTGTTTATTTTCATAGCATAGAGTGGTGATGAGTAAAACAATACCCCACAATCTCAGGATGGGCCTGAGGTTAAAACACCTTTTGCAGGAAGGAGTGGCTGGGAAGGGGAGTTTATTGCCTCAGCCTTGAGTTAGCTTATTAACATGGGAATGTCTTGAGGCTATGTGACCACACCTCTACTTGTGGTAGGGCTTGAGGTGTTGCCCTTATGTGACAGATGGTCACAGACCTATGGAGAGGTGGGGCCTCCTGTCAGTAGCCTGGAGCCCAGGAGCATGCAAAATGCCTACTGTCCCATGTAAGGTTATCCACCACTGGGGACCCACTACTGGGTTGCCCAAGTTTTAAACCTTAGCTCAACTAGAAACCAGTCTGCTTTCCATGGTCCTAAAGGAAATATCTCCCATGCTGGTGGGTTGGCAGGGTTAATATAGTAAAAATGGCCATCTTGCCAAAAGCAATCTATAGATTCAATGCAATCCCTATAATAATTCCAAATCAATTCTTCATAGAGTTAGAAAGAGCAATTCTCAAATTCATTTGGGATAAAAAAAATCCAAGATAGCAAAAACTATTCTAAACAATAAAAGAACTTCTGTTGGAATCAGCAACACTGACCTCAAACTGTACTACAGAGCAGTAGTGATAAAAACTGCATGGCATTGATACAGTCACAGGCTGGTAGATCAATGGAATAGAATTGAAGACCCAGAAATGAACCCACCTGTGGACACTAGATCTTTGACAAAGTAGCTTAAATCATCCAGTTGGAGAAAAGACAGCATTTTCAACAAATGGTTCTAGTTCAACTGGTGGTCAACATGTAGAAGAATGCAAATTGATCCATTCCTATCTGCATGTACAAAGTTCAAGTCTAAGTAAATCAAAGACCTTTACATAAAACCAGAACACTGAATCTAACAGAAGAGAAAGTGGGGAAAAGTTGTGAACACTTGGGCACAGGGGAAAATTTCCTGAACAGAACACCAGTGGCTTATGCTCTAAGATCAAGAATCAACAAATGGGACCTCATAAAATTGCACAGCTTCTGTAAGGCAAAGGACACTGTCAATAGGACAAAACAGAAACCAACATATTGGGAAACAATCTTTCTCAATCCTACATCTGATAGAGGGGTAATATCCAATATATAGAGAGAACTCGAGAAGTTAGATTTTAGAGAACCAAATAACCCTATTAAAGATGGGGAACAGAGCTAAACAGAATTTTCAACTGAGGAAATCTGAAGGGATGAGAAGTACAGAAAGAAATGTTCAATATCCTTGGTCATCAGGGAAATGCAAATCAAAACAACCCTGAGATTTCACCTAACATCAGTCAGATTGGTTAAGATCAAAAACTCAGGTGACAGCGGATGCTGGCAAGGATGTGGAGAACAAGGAACACTCCTCCATTGCCAGTGGGATTGCAAGCTGGTACAACCACTCTGGAAATCAGTTTGGCAGCTCCTCAGAAAAATGGACATAACAGTACCTCAGGACCAAGCTATATCACTCCTGGGCATCTACCCAGAAGATGCTCCAATGTGTAATAAGGACACATGCTCCACTATGTTCATAGCAGTTATATTTATAATAGACAGAAGTTGGAAACAACCCAGATGTCTCTCAGCAGAGGAATGGATACAGAAATTGTGGTACATTTACACAATGGAATACTACTCAGCTATTAAAAACAACGATGTCATGAAAGTCACAGGCAAATGGATGGAACTTGAAAATATCATCCTGAGTGAGTTAACCCAGTCACAAAAGAACAAATATGGTATGTACTCAATGATTATTGGATATTATCCCAAAAGTTCAGAATACCGAAGATTCAATTCACAGACCATATGAACCCTATGAAGATGGAAAACCAAAATGTGGATGCTTCAGTGTTTCTTAGAATGGTGAAGAAAATAGTCACAGGAGAAAATATGGAGAGAAAGTGGAGAGCAGAGAATAAAGGAAAGGCCATCCAGAGACTGCCCCATCTGGGATACATCCCACATATATCCACTAAATTTGGACATTCTTGTGGATGCTGGGAAGTGCTGGCTGATAGAAGCATGGTAAGTTGTTTCCAAAGAGTTTCAGATAGAGCCTGACAAATACAGAGGTGAATGCTTCAGCCAACAATTGGACTGAGCATGGGTTCCCAGATGGAGGAGTTGGAGAAGGGACTGAAGGAACTGAGGGAGTTTGCAGCCCTAAGTAGTGCACAACAGTGTCAACTGGCCAGACCCCCCCAGAGCTCCCAGAGACTGGACCACTAACCAAAGAATACACATGGAGGAAGCCATGGTGCTGGCCACATATGTGGCAGAGGAGGGCCTTGTTGGCCATCAGTAGGAGACGAGACCCTTGGTCCTGAGTGTGTTAGATGCTTCAGTGTAAGGGAATGGTAGGGAGGGAAGACCTGAGTGAGTGTGTGGGTGGGGAAGCACCCTCATAGAGGCTGGGTGAGGGAGGATGAGATATAGGGGTTTCCAACTGGGATACCTGGAAAGGGGAAAATATTTGAAATGTAAATAAAGTAAATATCAAAAAAAGAAAAAAAAAAAAAGAAATGCAAAGTTAAACCAATCATAAGTCTGTTTCCAAAGAGTGCAAGCTGAGAGTGAAGTGCAGTATGTCTCAATAATTAAGTCTCATACTTGTAAACATTCTATACTTCAAATGAAATGCTTATATTAAATGTGTAGAAACAATAAACAGGATAAAACATAAAAAAGAGATAGCACAACCCCTGTACTAGATAAGATTCTTACATCACTGCATGGTTTCCACAGGAATAGGATCTTAGTCAGCATTTCTTCCTTATCAAATAGACATTCCATAAATGTTTACATAAATTTATACAGAAGAATTCTATGAATATAAGAAAAAGAATGTTACAAATCTTGTCTCCCCTTCCACATGGAATTGAAAAATCAATATTTGGGCTTTTTTTCTTGTTAAGCTTTGTACACTGTGTGACCTGTATCATGTGTATTCTGAAAGTTTTGGCCTATATTCATTTCTCAGTTTGTACGTACCATACATATTCTTTCATGGGCAAAGAGAGGAAATGAGGAAACTGGATGGGAGATGGTAGGGGGAGAGCAAACGAGTGGCAGTATCAGGTATGGAAGAAACCTAGAAGGCCAGGAGAATTAATGGAAATATGCAGTAGTGTGGAATAGGGAGTGAGCGGAACTTCTAGAAAGCCCCAGAGACCTGGGATGTGAGAGGCTCCCAGAACTCAGTGGGATGACCTTAGACAAAATGCCCCACAGTGAGTTGATGAAAACTGAAGAGAACGCCTCCAGTAGGTAGCCATGACCCCCTGTCAGTTGAGGCATGTGATCATCCAACCATCTTCAACATTTTTGATCCAGAAATGTTTCTGTTTAAGGAAATTTGGGGATAGAAATGGATCAGACACTGAAGGAAAGGCCCTCCAGTAACTGGCCCAACTTGGGATCCTGAATGGCCTATTCATCTCATTGTATCTCCACTCAGAAACTAGGCCATGAGCCATGTGTTCCAGCATCAGATCCCTAAGTCCAGGAACAGAATAACAAAATGTCCCACCTGAGGAACACCCAGAAGATAGCCACATTAATGAGCAATATCTTATCTCAGGATTGGCCATCTGTACTGGGCAGCCCACACTGTGGTTAATAATTCATGATGTAGGAAGGCAGTCCATCTTGGGCATCCCAGCATCTATCAATGAGGTTTTAGATTACCTATCCCCAACAATATAATAATAAAATGTTTATGTATCTTAAGTCTAAGTCATTTTGCTTCTGTAGCTGACTTGTCTGTCTGAGGTGTTCTGATGCTAGAAGCTGCAGTCTCTGGTGTTTAGCACCTCATAATAAAACAGTGGGGAACTGAGCAAACTAGCCTTTGTTCTATCTCTGCAGGAACTGTTGGGGTCTAATTCCTAGCCTCCTAGTTGCAGTCACAGGATGAAAAATGAGAGGGATGCATGTCTCTGCTCTTTGTCCTCAGCATTTAAGTCTCTCACAGTGCATGATCACATGGTAAAAAGTTCACCACACATTTGCACACAAATTCAGGTTATAAATTGAATAAGAGTTTAGCAACAGAGAATGTTTACATGTGTATCCACTAAGAGTGCATACACTACAAGCATGTAAGGGTATATATATATACACTAAGAATGTGTATCTGGCTAAACATTGATCATCTGTTACTAGCTCTATAGTTCATGGAGAGTTAAAGACCATTACGCAGTTATCCTTGCAGGTTTGAATAGAAAAATCCAGTCAATATTTTATCTTCTGTCTTTGTACCTATGGTAAATCTTTAGTTCCCTTTTTATGACCTTTGTTTAATGGTTTTACAGCTTCTTGGAATGTGCTTTAAGTTGTAGATGCCTGATTGTTGTCTCAGAAGCAATTAATTCCTGACATTTGAATATTGTTAGAGTTTTGATTTCAGTTTTGACATCAGAAAGGACTTGATGGCAGTACTATTATAAAAGATGACTGTGTGTCTTCATTTGGGTCACCATTTTGAAGTGGTCATGACCCTTGTATGCTGATTGTTTCTGCAGAATAAACAGTATTTGTTCTTGCATACTATTTGAGTCTGGGGTCTTTGTTCAGTGATTCTTGAACCCTAGCAATCTATCCTATACACATGCTCCAAACCCTGACAGTATTACTAATGCCCTGTTGTGCTTTCAGAGAGGAGACTAGCATTGTTGTCCTCTGAGAGGCTCTATCAGCAGCTTACTAAGATAGATGTAGATATTTACAGCCAAGTATTGGACTGAGGTTGGGAACCCATATGGAAGAGTTACAGGAAGGACTGAAGGAGCAGAAGTGGATTGCAATCTGACAGGACAAAAAATACCATCAACTATCTTGGACCCCTCAGAGCTTCCAGAGACTAAGCCATCAACAAAAGAGCATACATGGACTGGTCGACAGCTTCTGGCACATATATAGCAGAGGACTGCTTCATCTGGCCTCAGTGAGAGAGGACATGCTTAATCCTGTAGAATCTTTATGCTTCTGGGAAGGGGAATGTGGGCAAGGGTGAGGTGGTGCTGAGTGGGTAGGCAGGTGACCACCCTCTCAAAACAAAGGGGATAGGGTGAATAACTTGGGACAGGGGTCCAGGAAGTGGGGTAATATTTGGAGTGTAAATAAAACAATTTAATAAAAAAGGAAAAGAAGAAAGAAAGTTACAATTCAAGAAGTTTTATTAAGCTAATTAATATATGATGTTTCCTATAGTTTTTAACCAGGAGTAGGATTCTGCCTGGGAAAGACAAACAACCTTAGAGGTTTTAAGGACAAAGGGCTGCAGTAACATCACTCTTGCTATAGGCTAGAAAGTATCTACAATGTAATGTTTGATTTTGTAAAACATCACAGTAAGACATACCTACAGAGTTACTAAACTGTTTTTTAAACATATGAGGATCCTTTCCCTTAGGGAATGAGGGCCCTTTTGGTGTTGTGTAATACTACATCAAACAAAATGAGAAACCATTGCTTAAAGACAAATGGATCTCCTAATTGGAGGAAATGCAAGGTCAGGGCAACCTGACATTTCTTACAGTATATCAGTTGTAATAACATAACAATTTGTATCTTATCAGAGCACCATGGAATAAAGCAGGACTTCAATAAAAACAGAAACACCAGAAAACTTAAATTCCCATGAAAATTAAACAACTCTACTCAATATATCTGGAGAAAGAAAGAAAGGAAGAAAGAAAAAACAAACAAACAAACAAAGGAAAACTTTCTAGAATTCAATGACAATGAAGGGAAAAATTACCCAGATTTATGGGACACAGTGAAAACAGTGCTAAGAGGAAATTTTGTAGCATTAAGTGACTTTATAAAGGAATTAGAAAGTTCTAATAGCAGCAATTCAAAAGTACACCTGGACACTCTAGATAAAAGAAACAAGCATACCAAACAGGAGGAGAAGACAGGAAATAATCAAAACAATCAAAACCAGGGATGAAATCAACCCATTAGAAGCAAATAAAACCATATAAAGAATTAATGAAACTAAGAGCTGGTTCTTTGAGAAAATCTAGAAGGCAGGCAAGTCCTTAGTGTAACCAACCAAAAGACAAGGAGTCAGTATCCAAATAAACAAAATAAGAAATGAAAATGAAGTCATAACAACAGATACTAAGGAAATTTAAAGAATCATTAGATCTTAATTTAAAAGGCTGTATTCAACAAAATTGGAAAATCATATTCAAACGGATGATTTTCTAGACAGATACCACTTACAATGTTAAATCAAGATCAGAGCAACTATTTAAACAGCCCTATAATCCCTAAAGAAATTGAAAGGGTTACAAAAGTCTCCCTACCAAAAAAGCCCAGGGCTAATTGGTTGACTGCAAAATTCTACCATACATTTAAGGAAAATCATATAACAATACTTCTCAAACGATTCCACAAAACAGAAACAAAAGGAACACTGCCAAACAAAAATTATGAGGCCACAATCACCCCATCAAACCATATAAAGACTCGACAAAGAAAGAGAAATTCAGAAAAATTTCACTTCTGAATATTAATACAAAATACTCAATAAAATACTCACAAAAAATATCCAGGAACACATCAAAAATATCATCTATCATAATCAAGTAGGCTTCATTCCAGGGATGCAGGGATGGTTCAATATGTGAAAATCAGTCAACATAATATGCCAGATAAACAGAAAGAAAAAAATCACATGATCATCTCATTAGATGCTGAAAACCCTTGGATAAAATCTAATCATCCTTCATGTTAAAAGTATTAGAGACATCACGGATACAAGGCACATACCTAAACATAATCAAAGAAATACACAAGCCAACAACCAACATAAAGCAAAATCAAGAGAAACTTAAGGAAATTCCACTAAAATCTATTATAAGACATGACTGCCCACTCTCTACTTTTCTATTCAATATAGTGCTTGATGTTCTATCCAGATCAATACAACAAATAAAGGAGATATAGGGCATACAAATTGCAAAAGAAGAAGTCAAAGTGTCACTATGTGAAGATGGTATGATAGTATACATAAGTCACCCCAAAAATTCTACCACAAAACCATCTGATAAATACTTTCAGCAAGGTAGTTTCATACAAAATTAACTCAGAG
>JAPYYD010002952.1:0-14726 GCA_028551405.1 Uromys caudimaculatus
AAACAAAGTAAAAGCTTTAGTGCACCCCTTTCTTGCCACTCTGACCCTGGGCCCACCCACACAGGGGTAAGGCATCTATGTTAAGGACCAGAGGATGCTAGTTCTCCCTGCTGCTTAGCCAGTACCATAGCACAGGAGAATGAGATTTGACCACAGGGCCACACACTGGTAATGCAGCAAAAACAGGGGTAGAAAACACACAGGGTTCTAGGCCAGCCAGGAAGTACTGACAATGATCCACACCTTTATTTCCAGGACTAGGGAGGTGGAGGCAGCTGGACCTCTCTCTGTAAGTTCCAGGCCAGCCAAGGAAACAACAACAACAGGAAGAAAAAAAAAAAAAAAAAAAAAAAAAATCCCAGCTCTACTACTGCACTCCATTAGTGTGAGATCACAAACAAAAGTGCAAACTTAGCCCACGGTCCCCACATGGCAGAAATCCACTGAACCAGAACACTGCTTCCATTACCTGATTTCTGCAGACTCCGGAGAATCCTCCCTTGCCTCCTGCAGCCGTTGCTGGAACACGGTCAGGTCTTCTTGGTATGTCTTCTCAGCATCCTTCAACTTCTTCTCAAAATAGACCCTCAGGTGCTCCAGCTCGGATTCGTGCTGGGCTCTCTCTTGCTGCTGCTGCTGAGCAAAATCTGACCGCAGGTGCTCCAGTTCTTTCAGCTGAGACGCTCGGGCCAGGAGTGGCTCCCATGACCCTTTAGAGCAGAAAGAAGCATGTGATCACCCCAGAGTGGAACGCACGCACAAAGCAAGAGACAGCAAGGTTGCAGAGTAGACTCTGAGAAGGGCCTCCAGCCTCGTGGCTTGCTCAACATTTCAGGAGTCCCCTAAAGAGTTACAGCCACTAGAAGTCAGCCACTGGCTGCAGCAAGGAACACGGCCCTTTGCAACAAAGAATATACGCTGTCACAATCTCAGTTACTCTCGAAATGCATTTGGACCAAGGCACAGCTGCTGACACCCAGATGTGAGCCGTCAGAGTTCTTGGGCAGAGAGACGGCATCCCAAACTTTCTTTGAGCTCCAATTTTGAGGCTATCAAAGTGACAATGTTCTGCACCGCGATGCAGACCACGTGTAAGCTCGAGACCTAGCAAATGCTACCAACTGGTCTATGGCAACCCCTAACAACATGGACAGAGTAGTTACAACCCCAAAGGTTTTATGTCAAGCTTCCCTGCAGGGTGAAGTCCCATGGAAGAATATGCTGGGTGTATCAGGTCATCTCTTCTCCAGTCTCTAGTAACAGAAGGACCCTAAGGGAGCAACAAACTGACATGCTGGCTACCATATCTGGCCATGAACAGAGCTCAAGGCTAGAAGGTAGAGACCAGGCCCCACTTGCCACCGTGGAAAAAAGGGTAATTTGCCAAAGTCCCTGTTTCTGGTCCTTTTTTTTTTTTTTTTTTTTCTTTTCTTTTCTTTGTTTTGGTTTTTCAAGACAGGGTTTCTCTGTGTAGCCCTGGCTGTCCTGGAACTCACTTTGTAGACCAGGCTGGCCTCGAACTCAGAAATCCGCCTGTCTCTGCCTCCCAAATGCTGGGATTAAAGGCGTTCGCCACCACTGCCCTGCGCAATCAGTAGTCTTAAAGGCTCTGCTTACAGATGAACACCAGGAAAAAAATGCTAGTTGGAATGAGGTTGCTGTGACCCTGGACGCTGGGGGCCTGAACAGGACCTAGCCATCTTCACCGCGGGACACAAGTGACTCTGCCTGCTTTTTGAGCGGCCATGTCCACCTGGCTACACAGAGACATTCCTGCCACAGAAGGAGAGAACTGAGTCAGATGGTCTGCTCTACTCAAGGCAGGATGAGACTGGAGCTGCCACCAGCAAAAGCAGCCACAGTTGCTGGGCCCTGGTGACTCAATGGTTAACTGCCTCACAAAACTGGAGCTGCAGCTCTACAGGCATCTGACAGCAGCTGCCCTGGGGAAGCTCACAGGATCTATACATTAGTGAGCTGACAGAAAGACCTCATTTTGGAGCCCTGATCCTGGCTAAGACTCGCCCTGCTACAGCACCCAAACGCATCGCCAGGTAAGGCCCACACATGAAGGATTCTTTACATCAGAAGAACCTGTACCATCAGAGAACACGGCCATGTGACTACACTCAGCTGATATGCTAAGGGACAAAAAGAAAAAAAAGGAAACTTTTCTTATGTACAAATTTCCCTTCCTTTTTTAAGGATTCATTTTCATTTTATGTGTATGAGTGTTTGCCTGCATATACGTATGCCCATGCAGTCCTCACAAAGGCCAGAATAGGGCATCTGATTGCCAGAACTGGAGCTACACATGGTTATGAACTGCCATGAAGGTGCTGGAACCAGGCATGGGTCCTCCGTAACAGCAGCAACCACTCTCTAATATAAAAATCTCCATTTGTATACAAATCAAAGTCAGTCCTCCCCCTCTCTATTCCCCCTCCCCCGACTAGTAAACTCTATGGTTCAACTATCAAAAGTCACAGTTTCAGGACTGAGACTTGATCAGTGGTACAACCCTTGCTAAGAATGTGCAAGGTCACCCCACTAGCAATGGGCAAAGAGACACCTTGTCCTTTGTGGTGTTCTTACATCAGTCAGGGGCAGAGCAGACGGCAATCCTTTGTTCATCCTAACTTGATGCCTGGCTTGTGGCCAAAGCTAACTTAGGCCTGGGACTCATAAAAAATCAAAAAAAATCCAAGCAGCATCACACAGGACGAGGAAGACAGCGACCTGCGGACCACCATGCCACCCACAGACCTGCACTCCAGTATGGGGGGTGGGGTGGGCTATAGACGCCACGTGCCATCACGCTGTGTAGCACTGACGGAGGATGTCACCCAGGCCCACAAGCTGCATGGCCTGCAGTTGGAGCCACCGCAATGTATGTGTGAGGATGTGATGGTCAGATGGGAGAGAAGAGAAGCAGCTTCAGCATTATGAAGAGAGATGGAACTGGAGACGAGGGTGGAGAGGGGTCTCCTGTTGTGAGTGGTCAGCCCCACCACACGGGTCATGGTGAGGTCCTAGCCCAGGCTGCCACTGAGGGCCATGTCTGAGTCCATGGCTATGCAGCAGCAGGGATTGGCACTGGTGTCCATAGTGGTCATATTACCACTAGAGAACACAGGGATGTCCGTAGTTGGGGCAGCTGTGGGGACCCGAATGTCCAGTGGAGCTGGGCTGTGCAGAACTGGCCCCACCCCTCACTGGATGGAGTACTCTAGAGAGCTGGCCCCATCTCTCACCTGCTGCAGCACTCGGGAGAGTGGCCCTGTGTCCCACCCAGGCAGCACAGCGGAGCTGATTCTGGTTGGTGGGGTGCAGGTAAGCTGGCCCACAGCACAAGGGCTCAGGAGAGCTAGCCTCCGCACTTCTCCGCTGTGAGGAGGCATAGGGGTGGGGATGGGAGGTAGAGCCCTTCTCCTCTTATCCCTCACCACCTGTGGCAGGTGGGAGAACTGGCCCTGAAGTCATGATAGCAGGTGAGCTGTCCCTGTCCCTTGCTGGCTGCAGCACTCAGGAGAGTTAGCTGTGCACCT
Organism: Uromys caudimaculatus; assembly: GCA_028551405.1. NCBI lineage: Eukaryota > Metazoa > Chordata > Mammalia > Rodentia > Muridae > Uromys > Uromys caudimaculatus. The sequence continues at coordinate 3,549 of JAPYYD010002952.1, forward strand.
CGCCTGGTCAACACAGTGGAGCCGGCCCTGATGGGAAAGGTCCGGGTGAGCCAGCCCTGAGGGTGTGAGAGCTGAAGAGCTGGCCCAGCCCCTCACAGGCTGCAGCACAGAGAGCAGGCCCTATACCCTGACTGGGTGGGCAGCACAGTGGAGCTGGCTACGGAGGCCTGGGTGCAGGTGACCCGAACATGAGGGCATGTGGGCTAACCTAGCCGGAGCAGTGTTAGAGCGCTTGTCCTGGCAGTGCAGATAAGGGAGAGTCGGGGGCCGGACTAGCTCAGCTACCACCCAGGCCTAGATCCAGGGCTCTTTGAGTTGGCCCGTCCAAAGCTCTATACCATCTGTGAACAACTAAGATGCACGAAAGGGCCGGTCCTGCTGTTCCAAAGCTGCAGGACCTCCATGATACAGGCCAACAACAACAGGATAACCGGGAGGAGTCCCAATGAGGATCCAATATGGATAGCATCACGGAAGCCAGAGGCCTCGAACCAGGACAATGACTCATCGCAAGGAACATTCACAAGTAAAGATGTGTGGACAGAGGGCCACACTGTGGGCCACACTGTGACACACTACAGCTTCCATGACGAGATGTTTTCTACGTATGTTGTGTGTACGTGTGTGTGTGTGTACGTGTGTGTGCGCGCGTGTGCGTGTACGTGTGTGCGTGTGTGCGTGTGTGTGTTGTGTGTACATGTGTGTGTACGTGTGCATGTGTGTGTGTGTATGTGTGTGTGTGTGTGTGTATGTGTGTGTGTGTGTGTGTGTGCGTGTGCGTGTGTGTGTTTATTTTGTGGGGGAGGTTGCAAGGGCGAATGGCGGATAGGAGAGGTTGGGGAGATGAGCAGAACTGAGGTGCATGATATAAAACCCACAACTAATCAATTAAAGGTAAAAAAAATGTACAAAGCCCTAGGTTCCAATGTGTCACCTCAAAAACAACAAGCAAACAAACAAACAAATAAAAATCTGCAGAGCTTAGCTTTGAAGGATCTAAACATCCCACAAAAGTCCTCACCATTGCGTTCCTCTCTGTTGGTTTTCATAGACTCAAGCTGGGACCATAGGTGTCTGATCTCTTCTTGGGACTGAGCCTTTAGGTCTTCATAGGATGCCTGAAGAGTCTCTAACTGCGAAGAAGAAAAAAATGTTCACGTCAGAACCAAAGGAGACAAGCAGGCAGCCCATGTGTGGCTCTGTACTGTACGCCACCCTAGGGATTCATATCTCAAAAGGAAGCAGGAAATGCATAGAGCAGATCCTGAGCCTGCAGCTCAAAGGGCAGCAAAGCAACAACCAGATCAAAAACCGTTCATGGAACTCCAGTCACACATTGCGACAGGGTCCACTCCATGTTTATCTGGAGGACTCTCAGAAAGCAGCATGAACCACAGTAACTACCATTCACAAAATAAGGAGTCTCCCTCATTTCACATTAAGGAAGTAGGTTCCCTCTAACCCTTTGATACATCTGAGCACCCCACTGCAAAGAGCTCACACAACTACCAAGAACCTGTGGAAGAAATCTTCAGGGGTTGGAAACAAAGAAGATGGCGCCAGGACCAAGGCCAAGGTGAAGCCCAGGTTCAGGCTGATAGGCACCTCTAGTTTCCACACAAAGGCCTCCAGGACCAGCTGCTGGCTGCACCCAGCAGGAGGCTGAGTGGCCACTTCTAGCATCCTCATTAGCAGGAAGCCTTGACAACACGCCAAGGAAAGACAGAAACTCATGATTAAGGCTACTGTCTGAAACCATGGACTTCAGACCCAGCACTCAGAAGGCTCCAGCTGGATCTGACCTGAAAGGCTCCTTCCTGACAACTAGCTTTCATAGCTCCAGAAGATCGCACACAAGCTGCCAAAGAGGGGAAGCCATCAACAGTCTACCCAGCTGTGACACCGAGGAACCACAGTGACTACCTAGCCAGGCACTCCCAATGGTACAATAGTGGGACTCCTATCTCCACAGTAACCAACAGCTCCCTAATTGAACATAGGGCCCTCTCAGCAGGAGGGAAAACATGTCTGGTACAAGACCTAGTCAGCTACCTGGGGCTAGGGAGGTCATGGATTTTAGAGGACAATCTACTACCACATTACTGGACCAGCATAATCCCTAACTGCATTCTAACTCCTTATAGCCACAGCTAAGCGTAGCTTTCATCCCCACAATCAAAAAAGTTTGCAGCAGACATCATCACAGAAAACTATAAGTGGTTAAGATACAGATGACTAATGCTTGCAGTGCCCAGCACTAATCAATACATCTACAACACATCTCCTACACCTAAGGCTCAGAGAACATTGCAAACGAAGAGGCAGAAAGATTGCAAGAGCCAGGAAAACCAGGACATCTGCTGTAGAAACGACAGGGAAGCTTCGCTTACAATGTCTCCATAGTGTGACAGTCTTAAACAAGATCCCAACAACAAGGCTGACAGGCATGGATGGTGATGCCTTCATGGGCCACACTACCAGGCGAAGAACTGCAGGCATCTAAGGACTACTGAGAGCCTTAGAATTAGTCCTCTCCAAGGTTGAGCCCCTTAGCTAGTTATTCAATATCAAGCTGTCAGCCCTGAAATGATACACACATAAGCAACACTAAACGGACTCAGTAGGTTGCAGTTCTATATTTATCCATATATAAAATGTGCTGGAGAGATGTGGGGCTGGCGAGATGGCTCAGCGGTTAAGAGCACTGGCTGGTCTCCCAGAGATCCTGAGTTCAATTCCCAGCAACCACAGGGTGGCTCACAGCCATGTGGAATGGGATCGGATGCCCTCTTTTGGCCTGCAGGTGTACATGCAGCAGAGCGCTCACATACATTAAACAAACAAATAAATAAATGAACAAAATAAATATGCATATGTACAACAATAATAACCATAGAAAAGGAGACATACATGAGGAGTGTGCACTTGGAGGACATGGAGGGCTTCAAGGGAGGAAAGGGGAGGCGAAAATGGTGATACACTTTAATTAGAACTTTTAAAATTATTCTTTAAATAAGTATTGCCTGCATGCAGTCTAGTTTTTGGCCTTCTTTTCAGGAACCTGTGCTCCAGTTCCTTCTCAGGCCAATTTTTCTCTCTCTGAGCAAGGATACATACTGCCAATGACCAGTGGGGGGGCCCCAGCCCAGGGCTATCCACCTGGTCAGGAAGGCTGGGCTGAAGGACCACCCCTCATGTGCATCTCCCTGTGGGCCCCAGCCTGAGGTCAAACATGGAGAGACAAGGCCTTTGTGGGCTCCGGTTTACAGCAAGAGTGGCAGTGACTTTGAGGTGGACCTGCCCTGCTCACAGGCACCGGAACAGAAGGTACACAAAGCCCTTTTTTGTGGAGAACCTAAAACAACATGAGGTCAGGCCAAGTTTGACACAAGACTGGCCTCTGCATGAGGAGGGTACAGGCCCTGGAGCACCAGGAGACAGGCAGGCCTCCTGAAGATTATAGGACTTAACACTTCCTCTGCTCAGGTCTGTAACTCTCTGTGCAGGACACTAGAAACTCCAGGTTCCCTTTAATCCTAGCACTTGGGAGGCAGAGGCAAGTGGATTTCTGAGTTCGAGGCCAGCCTGGTCTACAGAGTGAGTTCCAGGACAGCCAGGGCTACACAGAGAAAACCTGTCTCGAAAGAAAAAAAAAGAAACTCCAGGTTCCGACTTAGTTTTCCCTAAATTCTTTTTTTTTTTTTAAAGATTTATTTTATGTCCATGAGCACACTGTAGCTGTCTTCAGACACACCAGAAGAGGGCATCAGATCCCCATTACAGATGGTTATGAGCCACCATGTAGTTGCTGGGAATTGAACTCAGGTCCTCTGGAAGAGCAGTCGGTGCTCTTAACCGCTGAGCCACCTCTCCAGCCCTTCTTTCCTAATTTCTTGATCTGACAGTTTGATAGTTGGGGTGGGTAATGAAAACCCCGAGGTCTCTGAGCAGGACCTTCCCATATTCACATCTGACTTGTATTTCACTAGGAAAAACGTTTAGAATACATAAGCAGAAAAAACAGCTTTGGTTACCCTGTTAGAAACCTCTTGCCTAGTCAAGTATGCTCAGAGGATATGTTCTCATGTTCCTAGTGTTCAGAGTTTTTATAAATGTCTCAGGAACCTGTGTAGAGAATAATGTATTTTCTGAATTCAAGATTCAACATTGAGGGGTTGGGAATTTAGCTCAGTGGTAGAGCCAGCCTAGTCTACAGAGTTCCAGGACAGCCAGGGCTACATAGAGAAACCCTACCTCAACAAAATAAAACAACAAGGTTGGGGAGGGGGGCTGGAGAGATGGCTCAATGGTTAAGAGCACTGGCTACTGGACCTGGGTTCAATTCCCAGCACCCACATGGCAGCTCCCAACTGTCTCTGACTCTAGATCCAGGGCATCGGGCACCCTCATACAGACACCCATGCAGGGTAAACACATATGTGTATAAAATAAAAATAAATAAATCTTTTTTTTTAAAATTGAACATTATTTCATGGGTATGCCTTTTGTACCAAGAACTAAGTCTCTATGAATTCAGCACTTAAGTTTCAGCAGACATCAAAATATGAAGTGGCCTACCTCCGAATTGTTCCAGAACCTCTCTAATAAACTAAGTAATTAAGTGTAGGGAAATGGCTCGGTATACAAATGGTCTGCTACTTAAGCACGAGAGCCTGGGCTCAGATCAGTGGGATCCGTGTGAAAGGCAGGTACAATGGGAGGACTGTGATGGACACCAGCACTGGGGTAACAGGCCCCAGCCAGCCCAGTCTAGCCAACCCGTGAGCTCACGGGTCAGTAAGAGATCCTGTCTCAAGAAATAAGACGGTGTGCAATAGAGAAGACACTGGCACCAACCACGGCGTACATGTGAATCCACACGTACCCCGTCTACACCAGATATGTACAGACACACACCCCCCATCTCCACATACAGTCAAATAACTCAAGATATTATGTTTGGACCTACCTCCAACTCTTTTGCTTTTTCCTTTTCTCTGAATTGCAGCTCTAAATTTTGTAAATATTGGCAGTGCTCTGACTGTAGGTCTTCTTGCAACTTCTTGATGGCTGCCTGGTGCTGAGCCTCCAGGTTCTTCAGGGAAACTAGAAAGCAGCACAGAGGTCACCCAGTTTGTGACAAGATGACGCTTCAGTCTTCAGTAGCAGTTACTGATTGGCATTTCACCACAAATCCACAATTTACACACAGACTACTGTGCCCACCATGTTTCAATCCTGGACACCCAGGATTGCCTGACGGGGATGTACCAATGGCACAAACAGAGAGCCTCCATTTCGATATCGCCTCAGGAGCCAGCCAGTTCTTCCCATGGAGGGAAAGAAGAGGCACAGGGACACAGACAAGATCACATGTCAACTCACAAGAATTACTATGTTACATAACATCTGCAGTATCAAAAATGAGCAGCCACCATAGTCCTGCTTCAGCGGTAACTCAGTAACTGAAGATGTGAGAGGGCTCTAGGAAACACCAATGCCCTTGTATGTATGTCCCCAGCAGCTCGCGCTGGAAGCAAAGGCGGGAAAAGCCAAGTCCAGTCGCAGACTCTAGCGGACACTCAGCCCCCCCATCCCCAGATATGCTCGTTTTAGTCAGGGGCTCACCTTCAGCCTCATGCTTGGCCTGGAAAATCTTCTCCAATTCAACCTTCTGTTCCAACAATTCCTTCTGAAACTGGCTGTGCAAACCCTCCATTTCCGACCGATGCTTCTCAGACAATTCTTTGCGGAGATTTTCCAAACATAACTCTCTTTCAGATTCCCAATCTTGCTTCAGGGTCTAATTTAAAAGAAAAAGCAGACTGTGGTACAACCCAATCTCTGAAGAACGGGGTCAACAAAGAACTGACCTCCTACCAGCACACTCCAGTTCCCTGGACTGACTTTATCTGCATCTCGGTGGGGGAACTCGGTGGAATGTGGAGGCAAAATGGAGGACATGCAGAACTATGTTTCCACTCAACCACATACCTGGATCATCTGGATGTTTTTCTCCACTTCTGAACGTAACTTCTCCTTCAGCTCAGCTGCAAGACAAAACGTAACAAGGTGTTCAGACCGCGGAATCTAAACTTTCTCCACAATCTCATCACCCAGAAGACAATGGCACTCAAGGACCCGCTGTCCACTGTGGAAAGCTGCCATTGCACACAGGATGACAAGACATCCAGGCGATGATTAGTTTAAGTAAGAAACGTACTCACATCAAAAGAAAGAATATTGAGATTCCCAGGTTCTCCTAAGAGCACAGCAGAAGATCAGCTGCTGGGGTCCCAACCCTCCAAACCCACGTGAACCTTCAGACAAGAGAACTGCAGGGCACTTTTTAGTTCATGCCCACTGAGCCAGGGCCAAGGTAAGCTACTGAATATTAAGACATGAGAAGCTATGCCTCCGTCCAGCAGGACCTCCCAGGGAGGCAGGATGTAAAGGTCAACAGAGGTAACTGGGCAGTGGTGGCGTATGCCTTTAATCCCAGTACTTGGGAGGTAGAGACAGGCGGATTTCTGAGTTCGAGGCCAGCCTGGCCTACAGAGTGAGTTCCAGGACAGCCAGGGCTACACAGAGAAACCCTGTCTCAAAACACCCCCCCCTCCAAAAAAAAAAAGAGATGGCTCTCAACAGTTAGATGGCTCAAGAACTTCCAGATAATCTGGGTACAAATCCCAGGACCCAGCCAGGTAGTGGTGGCACATGCCTTTAATCCCAGTACTTGGGAGGCAGAGACAGGCGGATTTCTGAGTTCGAGGCCAGCCTGGCCTACAGAGTGAGTTCCAGGACAGCCAGGACTACACAGAGAAACCCTGTCTCCAAAAACCAAAAAAAAAAAAAAAAAAAAAAAAAAACCAAATCCCAGGACCCACATGGTAGCTCAAACCATCTGTAACTCCAGCTATAGGGACAATTCCCTCTTCTGACCACCACAGGCACTAGACATACATGTGGATCACAGACATAGATGCAGGTAAAAAAACATCTATACATACAAAATACAATTGACTAACTAACTAAAAACAGAAGTTCCACCACAGGCTGCTCCATGGGCAGTTGGCAGCAGACTAAGAGTGTAGTGATCCAGCATACAGACCTGCAATACGACCATATCTAAGATGAATAGTCATGCCAACCCACACGCTCACGGTCCAGCCAGCAACACAGGCCCAGTCAAGTTTGCTTGTTCTTGCATGGGGCCTAGCTGGAACACTATTAAAGACTTGCCAACACAAGAGAACCCACTGGGAGGCTTACTTCCCTCACAGAAGCCCCACTGGATGGCTCACCTCCCTCCGAGGAACAGAAAAACAAAAAACTAAACAAAACAAAAAACTGGAACATGGGCTAGAGAGATGGCTCAGCAGTTAAGAGCACTGACTGCTCCTCCAGAGGCCCTGAGTTCAATTCCCAGTAACCACATGGTGGCTCACAACCATCTGTAACGGGATCTGATGCACTCTTCTGGTGTGTGTCTGAAGACAGTGACAGCCTACTCACATACATAAATAATTCTTGTAAGAAAAAAAAAAACAAACAGGAACATGTACTTAAGTAAAAGTGATTTGGAAAATCAACAGGCTGCTTCAAGTGTGTGTATGTTTGCACGCGCGTGTGCCCGTGTGATGGGGTGGGAGGTCTGAAAGATGACTCAGCTCTTAAAGGCTATAAGCTACACCCAGAAAAGAACAAGTGGGAACACATGGTCCGCGTCCTGTCTTTGCCCTGTACCTGTTTCTTGCCCGCTGCGGAGTGCCATGGCTTCCTTCTCGCGGGCATGCTGCTCCCGCATCAGCTCCAGTTCGCACTGCTGCCTGCTCTGCAGCAGCGCCAGCTCCTGCGCACGGCGGCTATTGAGCATTTCCCGCAGCTCCGTCAGGGCGGTCTCCTTTTCCTTCTGCAGGTTGGCCTGCGTCAGCTCCAGCTGTGCTGTGTGCATGTTGTTCAGGCTCAAGCGGAGTGCTTCCAGCTCAAGGCTGTGGGCTGTCTGCAGGCAGAGAGGAGCCAGGCCTGATGAGAGCCAGGTCAGAAACCAGGATGGCAAGGGCAATGCCAAGCAGACATTACAAAAGAACGAGGGAGAGAAAGGAGCATGAAACTTAAGAGGGTGCCGCCCCGTCTCTATGCTGCCATGTGATTGACAGCAAGAGAGTGCCGCCCCAGCTCTTTGCTGCCATGTGATTGACAGCAAGAGAGTGCCGCCCCAGCTCTGTGCTAGCATGTGACTGACAGCAAACACACATCATTGCTATGGCAGACTCCCAGCCCCAGGTGTCCACACATGACTCTCCATTTGCTTGGGTAATGGACTCACAGAGAGAAGGTGGAAGTAACAAAACAAAGGAGGAGATACCGAGCCACCACCCCCACCTGTCTACTTTGGAATGAGTCTCTCCCACATGGTGCCCTGGTAAAATTGACAGGTAAAAATGGGTTACCTGGGGTGGCTGTGGCTGCTGCTGTGGCTGCGGCTGTCCCTGCAGGTCAGTCACATCCAGTTCACAGTCTTGTTCCTAGAAGGAAAGCAAAGGATTCCTAGAAGAAAAGCAAAGGACGTAGCCTAGAGAATTCCCAAATACTTCAATCGACATTTGGTCGAATCTGTTGCTGTGGGAAGCTGACTTCATTACACTGAAAGGTAACAGAGGAAAACACTAACACATAAAACTACACAGGCAAACTGTGAGAATGAGCTACATGAAAGACAGAAATCTAGGGAAAGACAGGAAGATCCTGAGTTCAAGGCCACCCTGGGCTACATAGTTTGGACCAGGATAGGCAAGATAGCTAGACTCAATCTTTAAATTAAAAAGAAAGTGGAGCACAGGGGCATACCTGTAATCTTAGCACCCTGGAGGCTAAGGCAGGAGAGTTGTAACCTCAAGGCCTACCTAGTCTATCACAAGTTCAAAGGCAGCCTGGGTAACAGCAACACCCTGACTCGGTATCAAAGTAAAAAGAGGACCGAGGAGGGCCAGCACCACGGACAGCTTGGTGGGTCACAGTGCTTATCCCAGGAACCTATGTGAAAAGCTAGATGTAGCAGCTCACGTCTGTAATCCCAACAACACTACCGGCAAGGCAGGAGGCAGCAACTGGGGAATCTGCTGGAAGCTCACGTCAGAAATATGAGACTATCTCACAAAGACGGTGGAAGAACAGAAGTGACCCCTGAAAAGTTGTCCTCTGACCTTGACACTCTGAGCCATGGCACACACGCACCCCCCCCCCCAAACCAGGTCTCCTCCTTTTTGCTTTTTTTTTTTTTTTTGAGGCAAAATTTTGCTGTGTAGCCCCGGCTGTCCTTGGAACTCACTCTGTAGATCACCAATTCTCAACATGTGGGTCGTGCCCCCTTTGGGGATCAAACAACGCTTTCATAAGAGTCGTATATCAGATATCCTGCATATCAGATATTTACATTGCAATTCATAACAGTAGCAAAATTATAGACATGAAGTAGCAATGAAAATAATTTCATGGTTGGGGGTCACCACAACATGAGGAACCATATTAAAGGGTCCCAGCGTCAGGAAGATTGAGAACCACTGCTGTTTACCAAGTTGACCTTGAACTTAAAGAGATCCACCCACCTATGCCTTTGGGATTGACAGTGTGTGCCACCACCACCTGGCAAAGAAAAAAATTTTAAATAGTCCTAAGAAAAAGAATTACCTCAAAAAGGAATTTTTTAAAAGCCAACTAGAAAGGAACCAGAAATTTAACAATCTAAATTCAGCAAAGAGAGGCAACTGTGGCTTCGGAAGAGACATGGATGGGATGGGAGTTGGGGACCGGGACCCTAAAGTGAAAAGCACAATAAATCAAGTTACAAAGTAGCGACGAGACAACAGCTCAGCAGCTAAGAGCACTGGTTTCGTCTGTTTTTATTTTTTGCTTTTTCCAAAACAGGGTTTCTCTATGTAGCCCTGGCTGTCCTGGAACTCACTCTGTAGACCAGGATGGCCTAGAACTCAGAGAGATCCACCTGCCTCTGCCTCCCAAGTGCTGGGATTAAATGTGTGTGTCAACACCGCCTGCCCAACAGCACTGCTGTCTTGCACCTCACGTTTGATCCCCAGCATGCACATGGTAGCTCACAACCACACATAACTCCAGTTCCAGGGAATCAGATGGCCTCTTCTAGTCTCCAAGGGCACTGCGCACAGCTGGTACACAGACCTTAAGGCAAAACCACCCATGACACATAAAATCATAAAACAAAATTTCTTTTTAGATAGTAGATGGGTGTAGAGGCAGGTTCCCACAGTCAGGCAAAGGACACACACTGCCAGGTTCCCACAGTCAGGCAAAGGACACACACTGCCAGAACATTCTTGCCGGGAACACTGACTGAACTGAGCCATGAGGACAGATGCAAACAGACAATTCATAGGAATTCTACAGAATAACTTGCTAATAGTCCTTTAGAGTGTCTCAGTTAGACTAAGAGATCAGCACAGATGGGAAGAGACCAGAACTCCAAATCCAAGAATGTAGCAGTCAGTTTTGGTCAGAGGAAGGTGTGAGACGGAGGGTAGAGTGTGGGCAAGCCTCAGCAGCTAGCACACAGTATTACTTCAATGTGGATTCCAGCACTACCAGCACACTGGTAGCTGCTGGCTTTGGCTGAGACGGAGTCTTTATTACCTATCCCAGGCCAGCCTTAAACGTGACTGTCATTGAATATTCTGTGCTTGGATTGGGGGGCAAAGTTTTCGTGTTTTGTTTTGTTTTGTTTTCCTTTAGAGGTAGGGTCTCTCTATTTAACTCTGGCTGTCCTGAAACTCACCCTGTAGATCAGGCTGACTCATAGAGATCCGCCTGTCTTTACCTCCTGAGTACTGGGATTAAAGGTGTATGCCATTACTTCTGGCTTTAAACATGTTTTCTTTGATTTCTCTGTTTAAAGGTTGTTGCTTTTTTTTTAACTTTTAGATTTATGTTTCTTTTATGTGTGCAAGTGAAGGAATAAGGAAGCTGGCTAAAAATTAAGCTAGCTAAAATTTTTCTTTCATTTGCCTTCTGGCTGACCCCAATTAATAATAGCAGGTGAGTCCCTCAAACTTCAAGGCCCATAGTGAACTGTATCTGAACTCTATGTACCCATAAATCCTGGGAAATTGTTTTACCCTCCCTTCTGAGAATGTTCCGCTCTGTTCT
>JAPYYD010002953.1:0-14726 GCA_028551405.1 Uromys caudimaculatus
GGTCCACATAAAAGTGAATCAAATTAGTTTGTTCCTGTAACTTTGAGGGGGCATATAGACAGACTGGGGATTGGATATGGAGCTCATTTGATAGAGTTCAACTCTATCACAAGGACATTGGTTCAATCTCCACTCCACATTGAGAGGTGCACTAATATACATATGTAATCTCAACACTCAGGAGGTAGAGGCAAAAGTAAAAAAAAAAAAAAAAAAAAAAAATGGAGTATAAACAACAGATCTTCTAAAATCCCAATTTTATTTCATTTTTATTTTGTTCCAATAACTGACAATATCTTGCCTACTTTTTTTGTTGATATCTGTGGCGATATTTGTAAAAGAAAACACAAAAGGGCTTTTAAGCGATGTAATATGTATCAGAAAAATAAAAATGAAAACAGACAGAATTAAAGGGTGACCAAAAAATCATACCTCATAGTTTTCCCCTAATGGCAATGCTGATCACCAGCTTCTATATATTCAAAGCAGTGTAGATTTCTCTTACACACTGTTTGCTTCCTGCAGCATTCACACCAGGTCTCAGTAACTAGGATGTCTCAGAGGGTATGGTGGAGTTGATAAATATTAGTTGAATAAATAAATGGAGAGCCTGGAGAGGCCTATAATAGAAGTTTGAGGAAGGAAATCAACTCATTATCTCTAAGAAACAGGCATGGTATTCAGAGCTCAAACAGACAAGAACCGTTACTGTCCACAGCTTGTGAAATATGATGCATGTGCAGTCCGACTTTGGCTGGCACATGGCTAAGTCAGCCTTGTCTACATGTGTGCATCAAAGAACACAGAAGTGAGAACACCTAGCCTGGGCTCCTCTGGTTTGACTTGGGACATCCCATATTCCCCACAAACAGCGACTGCCGAGTAACGTTCATCTGTTTCATTAATTGAATTCTTCATTTTGATAGTATGCTGGACAATACACTCTGTGTGAAAATAGTAGATTTCACAGGATCCTATGGCTGTGATTGAAATGGGCTGTTTAAAAATAGATCTCTTTTTGTCTTCTGCTAGATAGGGGAGCAAATTTGACTTTTTTTTTTTTTTTTTTTTTTTTTTTTGACATACTGTTAAACACGCCTCATGACATTTCAAGCCACGATGGTGGAGAATTTTTTTTTTTTTTTTGGCAAAACGCCTGAGGCTCTATTACTAATTTATCAGTATTGCAATGCACACCCCCGCTTGCTCTCTGTGATTCTCTTGTTCTTATTGTCTTGAACCTTTACATCTATTCTCCACATCAGGACTTAGATTGTTGCTCCCCCTTACAGCACCTGTCCCGGGATGAATAATTTCAGTCATCACTGTCCAGGGAGCCTCTGAAAGTTCCTTTGTTGGTCATCATGCGCTGTACCCTGATTACACGACCACATTAGTAACAGGCTTCCATTGTGTTCCCGAAAGCTGCTCCCCCTGCACCCCCCCCCCCCGCTTGTATGTTTCCTATGAATCATTTCTTCTTGAGTTCTGACATGATTCTCAACAGCCAAGCTGCCGATTTATTCTTCTGGCAATGGAAGAGGAAGAGGGATTACGTTTTCCCTCCCTGCCCTTTCTGATTTGCTCAGATCTGTTAGCTATTCTGGGGGGAGTCATCCCAATGTGTGTCACAAGCACTGTCAATTAGGTTAATAGACAGGCAGTCAGGGCCCTGGCACCAAACGGTGTCATTTGCCGAAGCCAGTGTCTACAGAATGAAAGCTGGGCAGGCAGGATCTCTCTGACTCATGGCTTGTTCTTTGTGATATTCTGCATTGTGATTTTTGACAGAGAAAGGAAGGAATCAGGACAAAACAAAGGAAGGGAGAACCTATTTTTCTTCCACAAGCTAACACCCTGGTTCTTATTGGCAGCATAGTAACTGACTTATAAGACAAACATAATTCAAATTATGTAGCATTTTAAATTCAATTTGAAGACAATGTATCTTTGGAGTAAAATTTTCTCTTTAGAGATAAAAATATGAACACGAGACAGATATGAATAGTGACACAGAAGAATTCCAATGCAAATAGGTCCCACTACTTGTGTGAGTTCATACAATTAAATGTATTGACTACATTTGGCTTTGCAGAAATATACACATTTAAAAAGTATATCTTCAAACATGAATTACTGGATTACAATAAGGAACATATAATGATTTCCTATAAGCTATTACATACACAAGATCCTTAACTATAAATTGGACCCCCAAATTATCACATGGCAAAGGCAATGCTAAGACATAACTTAAAAGTTAGGGCCACCTTGCATTTTTTATCTGCAAATAAACTAAAGGCACAAACTATCAAATTATCACACATACACACACACATACATACATATATACATACACACACACACATACACACACATATATACCCCCCCCCCCCAATGTAGGTATACCCCATCCACACAGCTCAGCACACAACACACAGAAATGTCTACAAGGAACAAGTTCCAGCTGGGCTGGTCCTTATCTTATTAATATTACAAAAACTTTGGGCGTGAAAATTTCTTCTAAAAATTACTTTCAAGAAACAACAATGAATGTGTGTTCAAGTTATTCAGTACACAGCCTCAACCAATAGCTCTCCTGAAGGAAAATCAACGTTTATGGAAATAAGACTTGGAAAACCACTGTGGATTCCCTAACAACTGAACCCCAGACTGTGCTGGAGCTCAGTCCTTACATACGCATGCCAATAGGTAGTCACAGGAAATGTGAGCACAGCAGATCTTCAGCCAGAAGTTCCCTACTCCATGAATATATTTGGGAAACTTGAAGGGTAGGGTCATTTAAAGCAGAGTTAAACTGAGCAGGCTCTTCACTAAGGCTTACTTCAGGGGTTATCACAGTGAGAGAACTGTCAAGACACATCATGTGTGTTGGATATGATAAAAAATTAATACCACATCAAAAGGAAAAATGAACTCAGTGGAGACAGAAAACTACATCTGACTGAAATATTGTGTTACTTAATTTTTGTTGTATTAAAAACATAAGGAAAAGCTCCATTTTGTATTTAATCATGATATTCACTGTTTCTGTTGTTATAGACCTAAAGTTGCTTAGGTATTTTTTAAATTAAGAACTCTACTTTTGCTGTGATTTAATTAGAAATGCCAACATACTCTATATTGACATTTATTTGTTCTGAAAACAAAAGCAAATTCTCAGTGTGTTATTTTCTGTTAGGAATACCCACTTCTGAAGACACACTGTATCCCGCCTTGCTGCCTCAGCAGCTCCCTAGGGCTGCTGGTGTTCTATCACGTTTGTACAATGCCAGGCACACCATTTTTACTTAGGAGACAGTCGACCCTTCAGAGCAACAGGATGTAAGGAAGAATCCATCAGCTAACTATACAGACCACTCTCAAAGTGATTACAAGCTGCAGTTGCTTGTGTGTGGTTGGGATTTCAAGACTGAATCAACAGCTTCAGAGAACTTAGGGACTTATGACTGCAGGGAAGTGTAAGCAGAAGAGTCCTTCCCAGGAGAGAAAATAGCCACTGGATGAGAACATCATACTCTCTAACAATAGTGGGTGACACTCCTGATGCTGCTTCTTCTTCAATTTCCATGCAGCTATAAAAGTTTTTCAGTGAATCAGAATATAATCTCATATAACGTCCTGTTAAGAGAAAACCCCTTGATCCTCCACCCTCATACAGATTCTCTTTAGTTTTTCCTCTTCTCATTTATATTAACACTCATGCAAACTAACGTCTGTATTCCCAGCATCCAGTCACCTTCATCTGTAGCATGTAACTCACACCCATCCTTAAGCTCCTTAAAAGCAAGAGAAGTATGTAGTATTTCTCTCTCTGGGGACACCTTCATTTAACATACGATTTTTTATGGCTCCTATTTTCCTGCAAATGTCATGATTTGACTTTGTCATTTTTAATGGCAGCATGTAATTTCATTATATCTACAGCACACACATATGTAAAATGCATATGCATGATATGATTGGACAGATGTTTCTGTACCATGACTTTGTGAACAATGTTGCATTGAATCTGAGAGTGTAGATAATCCATTGAGGTGTGGACTTACTTCCCTTAGGTATGTCTATAGAAAAGTGATTGGTGCTGGGCAGTGGTGGCGCACGCCTTTAATCCCAGTACTTAGGAGGCAGAGACAGGCGGATTTCTGAGTTCGAGGCCAGCCTGGTCTAGAGTGAGTTCCAGGACAGCCAGGGCTACACAGAGAAACCCTGTCTCGAACCCCCCCCCCCAAAAAAAAAAAGAAAAGAAAAGTGATTGGCACATGACTTGGTTATATTTTTATTTGCTGCATTAAGAACTGTGTTAGTTACTAATAATGATGATTATAAAATAACATTTTAGAATAATTTTACAATGAGCCACAGTTTGAAAAAACTGAATGTAAGAATCACATTTAATATTTGAATCTTGGCACAATCAGTAATTTTTTGACATCTAGATGAGTTGGCAAAACCACAGATATATTATTCCCTTCAACTGGAGAGAAGTCTTTTATTAATTTTGGGAAATAATATTGAACATTGGCTAAGATGTGACTTGTTGAAGCCTAAACCCACTTGGGGAACTGGCCTAAGGAATTAAGATAATCAATGGTACTGGCAGCAGCTAAGAAATAAACTTTCCACTGGGCTGACCTACTGCATATTTTGTATAATAAATATGAATAAATGCGTGGATAGCAATGAAACACTTCATTGTGCTTTCTCAGGTCAGATCAAAAGCTGATAGGATCTGACACAATTTTGAGGTGCCAGGTGAGATGTGTTGCTTCATTTGTGGGAATTTAGCAGGCCCTTATACTGAATGGCACTATGGCTCTGATAGCAGATAAAAAAAGAAATGGTGCTTTGGAGCGGAGGTGAGGACACTCTGTATTGTTGGAGGTAGATGAGAGCTATAAGTGGAGATGGAATCTCCAACCTTCCGATTTATCTTCCAATGTTCCTGTGACTTCAATAAGTATAAGTCCTCTCCCACTGGAGTCTTTCAGAATAAAGCCTTGGATACATCTTCTCACTGTGTTCTTCACTGTGTATGAAGACTCTTTCAGAAACTTCGCACAGTAAGTTTCACAAATAAGAAGAATATGCATTAATTAAGATATGGCTAGCCCCAAGAGTCTACAAACTATCAACCTCCTTGACTGTTCTGGGTCTTGCTGCCACAGCGGTATCTGCAAATGACAAGAGATAGATAGATAGATAGATAGATAGATAGATAGATAGATAGATAGATAGATAGATAGATATCATTTGGATTATTGTCTGCTGCAACTTCAAGGTGAGAGCAGAACTGACCAATCTTTGAGGTCACATTTCTGGCTTGGATATGGTATCTGACCTAAAAGATGTCTAGACCTATCCAAGACTACACCTTAGCCATTCCGTTCATCCATGCTTTCCTAGATGTCTTCAGCAACAGTCTTTGTGTAAGCTCATGTTCTATATAGCTTTTCCTTTCCTTTCTTTCTCATTGATTTGGTTGGGGAACCTTCATCTGTTTTTCACAATGGCTGTTCTATTTTAAGTTCCTATTGAGAGACTATGATTCTCCATCGATTCTCTATACACATAAAAGTTGCTGTCTCATGTTTTGATCATAACCATTCTAACAGGTATTGTAATACATCTCTTTGGTTTTAATTTTCTGTTCCTACTGATTAATGACAGGAAGCATCTTCTTCCATATTGCCTTTGGGAAATGAATGTCAGTTTGGTCCTTTATTTGCTCAAAGATTATGCTGCTTTTATTTCTGCTGTTCCTTATACATTTGGACATTAACTCTCTGATGGATGTCTCACAGGTATTTTCTTCCATCCCTTAGGCTGCTGTATTCATCTTGTAGATGACATCCTTTTCAAGGAAGATGATTATTAGTTTGATGTTGTTTCATTTGTCTGTGTTCACTTTTGTCTTTTGGCATTTGGGGTCATATCCAAATCAACTATGAGCAAGGCCAATGTCAAGAAACCTTTCTCCTATTTCCTTGTGGGGCTTTTGCTTTTTCTGGCCTGTTATTTAAATCTTTAATCCATTTGGTGTTGATTTTTATGCATAATGTGTCCAATTTCATTATTTTTCATGTGAATATCCAGTTTCCCAAGAAGTATTAACTGAAGAGTTTACCCATTCTCCTTTGTGTATTCTTGGTGCTCTTGCTGAACATTGTTGACCACATACACCTTGTTATTCAGAGCTGATTATAGATAAATAAGAGTTTATTTCTAGACTCTCTGCATGGTTTGTTTGTCTGCCTTTATGCTGGTAAAAGGCTGTTTGGATTACTGCATCTCTGTAGGGAAGCAAGAACTGTGTTTCTAACTTTGGTCTTCTCCGTCAAGAGTATAAAGCTACTCAGAATTTTTTGATTTTGGGTGAGTTTTTAGTGTCTTCCTTATTTTTGTAAAGGTGACACTGAGATTTTATGTTCTAAAACTGAATTAATAAATTTACTTGTAGTGATTGAACGTTGGCACTCCCTCGTGCCAGACAGCCATTCTGCAGCTGAAGCCCACTCCTCCATTTTCACAGGCGCTTCATGGGTGCTGGACATCATTTGGGGTCATATATGAATTTTAACAATATTAATCCTTCATGAATATATGAACCTTTCTCTAATGTTATAAATTATTTAAGTTCAGGAAGGTTTTTATGTTTTTAGCTTGTAGAACTTTAACCTGCCCAGTTAAATTTATTTGTAAGAATTTGGTATATCTTTAAAATAATGCATGTAACTGCTTTTACATGTCCCTTTTCAGGTAAGTTTTTTGTTAGTATATGAGGCAACCAAATATTATATATGGATTTCATATATTGTAACTTTACTATTAGTTGCAAATGTTTATTGTAAAACATTTTTTAGTGTGGAGTCTTTAGAAACATAAGTTTATGCAAACTCCAAATAAACAATTTTACGTCTTTCTTTCTGATTTGCACGTCATTAATTTTTTTTCTCATGTGATTCTTTTGCTAAAACTTAGAGTACTTTAGTGAAATAGTCTGGCGAGAGTGGTCAACCAGATCTTAAAGAAAAAGCTTTTACACCCTTCCCATCATTTCACCTTGGTCTTTTCATAAATAGTCATTAGATATATTCAGCAAATGTTTTTCTATACTGACTATTGAGAATTTTATCATGAAAGGATTGCTGGACTTTATCAAATGCTTTTGTGACATGTACTTAGATTTTGATGTGGTTTCTATTTTTATTCTGTTAATGTGGTGTATCATATTGATTAATTTATATATGTTAAGGATAAGTGTTTCCAGGGATAAATTTCCTTTGGTCAGAGTAAGTATTTCTTTGGGTTTGTTGCTGAATTTGGCTTGCTAGTATCTTACTGAGAAAGTTTGTATTTATTTTTGAGTTACTGGATTACAGTTTTCTTGTGGTGTCTCTTTCTGACTTTAGTATCAGAGTGAGTAGAGCCTGATAAGATGAGTTTAAAAATATCTATTCTATTTTGGGAGAAGGGTAATAAAACTTCAGAAGAAGATAGATAATTATTTTAAAATATTTAATAGAGGGGGCATACCACATCCTAGTTGACCCCCATTCTGGTGTCATGCTCCTGAGTGAGCAGAACAAGCCCAAGCTGACTCAAGGTTCAGTGCCAGGGGAGCAAGGCTGGCGTACCACTACTGAGATGACCCCTGCCTGGTGCCACACAACATGGGCAGGACATAGCACCAGATACCCAGAGGTCCCAGTCAGATTAGCAAGCAAACAGCAGAGAGATGGAAGAGAAAGAGAAACAGAAGGTTGTGTGCACAATGAACAGAGGCAGAAGTGGGGATTCGAGGGTAGTGTGGAACAACCTAATGTGTTTAGTCAGTCACCTACAGCTATAGTGAGGTCTCAATTTGTGCTGCTACTGAGGGCCATGTTGGGGTCATGGCCCTGCAGCAGTGGAGGTCTGTTATCACCAAAGGAGAAGCAGAGTCCCCGGTCTGGGCTGACCCCTGGGGCCACGCTGATGTCTGAGGGCTGTGAAGAGCTGACCCCACCCCTCACTTGGCATCATGGGAATGTTGGCTCCAGAGTCAAGAGAGCTGGAAAGCTAACCCTGCCCCTCACCAGCTGCAGCACTCAGGAAAGTGGGCCCTGGACCTAGCCTGGGCAGTACAGTGAGCTGGCCCTGGTTACAGGTGTGGGTAAGCCAGACTCAAAGGCATGAGAGCAGGAGAGCTGCTACTTAGCTGACCACTTCAAATGCCCTTCTGGAACTGATCCTCTAACCTCCAACACACATTGGATGATTTAACCGGATATCTGGCCATAGCCTGGCCTGGTTAAGATGAAACATAAAATTACACATCACAGTCTTTAACTGTTAGAGTTTAAAATAAACTGAGTATTATCATTAAAATGTTGCTAAAGCTTAAAATGTTTCTACATGATCCTCAAGAAACATTGGTCTGTAACCTTCCTCTCTGGAATATTTATCATCTAGTGTATGTGTCTGGGCAATGTTGGCCTTTGCCAATTTCTTGGAAGCAGTTATGTAAGAATGGTGTTATTTCTTCTTTAAGCACTTGGTAAAATTCACCAGCGAAATCTTTCTTTTCTTTCTTAGGAGACTTAAAATTGTGATTTTGCCTTCTTTAATAGATCAACTGGTTTTTCTTGACTGAACTATGAATTATATTTTATCAAAGAAATTTATCCATTGTCCCTGTTGTTGAAGTTATTGGTCTGATTGTTTTACAATATGACCTTACTATTTTTCTTTTCACTTTTGGTAAAATTGTCTTTTCTTCTTAACAGTGTTCTATGCTCCCTGTTAATTTCCTGTGGTTAGCCACAATCCAGAGTGCTAATACTTCTCTGGACTCTTTCAGGAGAGACTTCCTTCCTATAACTTTTATTAGAGTATATTATTTTATTTTATCATTATTGTTAATACAATACTGTATCAATTTTTTACATTAGTCTTTTTAAGTAAGTATATATGCTGGCTAATTATATGCCAACTTGATACAAGCTAGAGTCATCTGAAATAAAGGAGACTCAATTGATAAAATGCCACCATAAGATCAGGCTGCAAGCAAGCCTGTAGGGTACTTTTTTCTTTTTTTCTTTTCAATTTTAAAAATCTATTTGGAGCATTAAGCATGATAGAAGTAGAAAAAAAAAATCTCTAATGAAGTCCTCTATGAAAGGAAATGGTGATAAGTTCCTGATTAGACAGAAACTGTTCCATCTCCAAGGAGGAATACAAAGCGTAACTGTGGCTTCATAGAATGAATTGGGTAGTGTTCCTTCTGTTTCTATCTTGTGGAACAGTTTGAAGAGTATTGGTATTAGGGCTTCTTTGAAGGTCTGATAGAATTCAGCACTAAACCCCTCTGACCCTGGGCTTTTTGCTGTTGTTGTTGGGAGACTTTTAATACGTCTATTCTTTAGGGGTTGTGGGATTGTTTAGATGGTTTATCTGATCCTGATATAACTTTGGTATTTGGTATCTGTCTAGAAAACTGTCCATTTCATCCAGATTTTCCAGTTTTGTTGAATATAGGCTTTTGTAGTAGGATCTGATGATTTTTTGAATTTCCTGAGATTCTATTGTTATATCTCCTTTTTCCTTTCTGATTTTGTTATTTTGGATACTGTCTCTGTGCCTTCTGGTTAGTCTGGCTAAGTAAGGGTTTGGCTATCTTACTGATTTTCTCAAAGAACCAGCTCCTGTTTTTTTTTTATTCTTTGTATAGTTCTTTTTGTTTCTACTTGGTTGATTTCAGCCCTGAGTTTGATTATTTCCTGCCCTCTACTCCTTTTGGGTGTATTTGATTCTTTTTGTTCTAGAGCTTTCAGGTATGCTGTTAAGCTGCTAGTGTATGCTTTCTCCAGTTTCTTTTTGGAGGCACTCAGAGCTATGAGTTTTCCTCTTAGTACTGCATTCATTGTGTCCCATAAGTTTGGGTATGATGTACCTTCATTTTCATTGAATTCTAAAACGTCTTTAATTTCTTTCTTCATTTCTTCCTTGACCAAGTTATCATTGAGTAGAGTGTTGTTCAGCTTCCATGTGTAAGTGGGCTTTCTGTTTTTTTGTTGCTATAGAAGACCAGCCTTAATCTGTAGTGAACTAATAGGATGCATGAGATTATTTCTGTCTTCTTGTATCTGTTGAGGTCTCTTTTGTGACAGATTATATGGTCAATTTTGGAGAAGGTATCATGAGGTGCTGAAAAGAAGATATATTCTTTTGATTTAGGATGAAATGTTCTATAGATATCTGTTAAATCCATTTGGTCCATAACTTCTACTAGTTTCACTGTGTCTCTGTTTAGTTTATATTTCCACGATCTGTCCATTGATGAGAGTGGGGTGTTGAAATTTCCTTCTCTTATTGTATGAGATGCAATGTGTGGTTTGAGCTTTAGTAAAGTTTCTTTTATGAATGTGGGTGCCCTTGCATTTGGAGCATAGGTGTTCAGAATTGAGTGTTCTTGGTAGATTTTTCCTTTGACCAGTATGAAGTGTCCTTCCTTATCCTTTTTGATAACTTTTGGTTAAAAGTCGATTTTATTCGATATTAGAATGACTACTCCAGCTTGTTTCTTGGGACCA
The DNA here is from genome assembly GCA_028551405.1 of Uromys caudimaculatus. Taxonomy (NCBI): domain Eukaryota; kingdom Metazoa; phylum Chordata; class Mammalia; order Rodentia; family Muridae; genus Uromys; species Uromys caudimaculatus. Next base: position 10,596 of record JAPYYD010002953.1, read on the forward strand.
TTTGTTTGGAAAATTGTTTTCTAGCCCTTTACTCTGAGGTAATGTTTGTCTTTGATATGGAGGTGCATTTCCTGTATGCAGCAAAATGTTGGGTCCTATTTATGTATCCAGTCTGTTAGTCTATATCTTTTTATTGGGAAATTGAGTCCATGATGTTAAGAGATATTAAGGAATAGTGATTGTTGCTTCCTGTTATTTTTGATGTTTTTTTTTTTTTTTTTTTTTTTTTTATGTTTGTGTGGCTATCTTCTTTTGGTTTTGTTGAAAGAAGATTACTTTCTTGCTTTTTCTAGAGTCTAGTTTCCCTCCTTGTCTTGGCGTTTTCCATCTATTATCCTTTGTAGAACTGGATTTGTGGAAGATATTGTGTAAATTTGGTTTTGTCGTGGAATATCTTGGTTTCTCCATCTATGGTAATTGAGAGTTTTGCTGGATATAGTAGTATGGGCTGGCATTTGTGTTGTCTTAGGGTCTGTAGTTAGGATCTTCTAGCTTTCATAGTCTTTGGTGAGAAGTCTGGTGTAATTCTGATAAGTCTGCCTTTATATGTTAATTGACCTTGTCCCTTACTGCTTTTTTTTTTTTTTTTATACTTTATTTACATTTCCGATGATTCCCCTTTTCTTTGGAAACCCCGTGTCCCCTCCCCCTCCCCGCCTCTGTGAGGGAATTCCTCCTCCCACCTACCCGCCCACCCATTCCCATAGTCCCACCTTGACATTCCCTTTTACTGGGGCCACTAGCACCCTCAGGCCCAAAGTCCTCTCCTTTCTCCCTGGTGGCCATCGAGGTGATCCTTACTGCTTTTAATATTAATTCTTTGTTGTGTACATTTGGTGTTTTAACTATTATGTGACGGTAGGAATTTCTCTTCTGGTCCAGTCTATTTGGAGTTCTGTAGGCTTCTTGTATGTTGATGGGCATCTCTTTCTTTAGGTTAGTGAAGTTTTCTTCTATAATTTTGTTGAAGATATTTACTGGCTTTTAAGTTGGGAATCTTCATTGTCTTCTATTCCTATTATCCTTAGGTTTGGTTTTCTCATTGTGTCCTGGATTTTCTGAATATTTTGTGTTAGGAGATTTTTTATGTTTTGAATTTTCTTTGACTGTTGTGTTAATGTTTTCTATGGTATCTTCTGCACCTGAGATTCTTTCTTCTATTTTTTGTATTCTGTTGGTGATGCTTGCATCTATGACTCCTGATCTTTTTCCTAGGTTTTCTAACTCCAGGGTTGTCTCCCTTTGTGATTTCTTTATTGTTTCTATTTCCATTTTTAGATCTTGGATGGTTTTGTTCAATTCCTTCACCTGTTTGGTTGTGTTTTCCTGTAATTCTTTAAGGGACTTATGGGTTTCCTCTTTAAGGGGCTTCTAGCTGTTTACCTGTATTTTCCTGTATTTCTTTAAGGGAGTTCTTTATGTCCTTCTTAAAGTCCTTTATCATCATCATGAGGTGTGATTTTAAATCAGAGTCTTGTTTTTCTCATGTGTTGGGGTATCTAGGACTCACTGTGTTGGAGAACTGGGTTCTGATGATTCCAAGTAGCCTTGGTTCCTATTGCTTATGTTCTTCCCCTTGCCTCTTACCATCTGGTTTCCTCTGTTGTTAGCTGATCTTGCTGTCTCTGACTGTGGCTTGTCCCTCCTGCAAGCCTGTGTTTCAGCACTCCTGGGAGACCAGTTCTCTCCAGGAAGAATTTGGGTATGGAGAGCTGTGGCAGAGCATCAGCTCTGGGGTGCAGACAAAAACTGGAGGGATCCTGTTCCTGGCTGTTCTTTAGTTCCTGTGTCCTGATGGCTCTGGGTGTGTCCCTCTTGGGCCAGGAATTTGAGCAGAAGTGGTGGTCTTATCTGTGCTCACAGGCTTGTCGGCACTCCTGGGAGACCAGCTCTCTCCCAGTGGTATTTGGGTAAGGAGAGCTGTGGCACAGGATCAGCTCTGGTGCAGACATTAACTGGAAGGATCCTGTCCCAGGCTGCTCCTCAGTTCCTGTGTCCTGAAGGTTCTGGGTGGGTCCCTCAGAGCAGAAGTGGTGGTCTTACCTGTGCTCACAGGCTTGTCAGCACTCTTGGGAGACCAGCTCTTTCATGGCAGTATTTGGGTATGGAGTGTTGTGGCATAGGATCAGCTCCAAGTACTGTGGCACAGAATAAACTCCCTGTAGGGCATTTTCTTAACTAGTGATTGATGTGGAAGGCCCAGTCCATTGTGTGTGGTGCTACTCCTGGGCTTGTGGTCCTGTGTTCTATAAGAAAGCAGACTAAGTCATGGGGGCAATCCAGTAAGTAGCACCCTTCCACAGCTTCTGCATCAGCTTCTGCCTCCAGGTACCTGCCCTGTTAGATTTCTTGTCTTGACTTCCTTCAATGATGGTCTACCTAATGCAAAAGTAAACTCTTTCCTTCCTAAGTTGGTTTTGGTCATGGTGTTTCATCACTGCAATGGTAATCCTAAGACAGTATACAGAAAAAAACAGCATATATCAAATTTTATAACTTTATTTAGGTACCTGGAGGTCATTGAGTATTTCATAGGAACAAGTAGTTACCATATTGACTCGTTATATCTTTACTCTTACTTCTGGATCTGTTGACTAGAAGTTTATTAACATTGTTAATCTCAAAGAACTAGACTATGGTTTCATTATTTTCCATTTTCTCTTTTATGAAATTGTTTTATGTGTTTTCCTTTCTTCATATGACACTGAGTTTTATTTGATCTTATTCACCTGATTCCTCAAGTCAAAAATTTAGATAATTGGTTTTAAAATATTTATTATTTAATACATAGGGAACTTTGGTTTTTGATGATTTTATATATGTGTAAAATGTATTCTGGTTACCATAACATGTTCTCTCCTCTAGTTTCTCTCCCATTCCTGTGACCCCTTTCTTTACCTCCTCTTCTCACAATAATGTCTTTACTTTTACCTTTTACCTTTTGAAACTCACTGAGATTAACTTTGTGGCCAAAGTTTTAAAACTATTCAGTCGAGACTGGTGAACTACTCTGTGGGCACATAACCGATAACAATGACTACCCCTCCCTAAGAATTCATCAGTAGCCAGTCTTCTAGTAAGAGTTAGGGCCTTATGTGTTCTAGTCTGATCCATTATTGACTCTTGGCATACCAGTTTTGTGCAGGCATTGTAGGCACTCATGGATGCTCTGAGGTCCTGATGACACTGACTCTGGAGACATATTTTCCAAGTCTTCTATTCTTTTTGGCTTTCTTCTGCAGTGATCTCTAAGGCTTAGATAAGGTGGAAGGAAGGATCTTGATGTGAAGTATATTTTGTCAGTATTAATATAGTCATCAAGTTATATTCTCTTTCATTACTGAGACACATTACGCAGTGAAATTCATCATTATTTACAGGTTTTAATTTTTTGACAAGCATTAATATTTGCCATCTTCCACTAAAGTCAAGACCTGTAACAATTTTACTACTCTTGAAATTTGTGGGGTTTTTTTGTTTGTTTATTTGTTTGTTTGCATAACCTATTTTGTACAACGGGTTTTGGTAACAATTGGTCTTTTTATTTATTTATTTTCTTGTTCCTATACTTTGTCTTTTTGGCATTGTTCTCCAAATGAAATCAGTCATATATCATCCCTTTGTACTACCTATACTTCTTAAAATAATTACTTTGAGAGTCATCCATGCTGTTGCTTGCTTAATAGCTTGTTTTTTTTTCTTTTTTTTCTCCTTTTTTATTTTTGATACTTTATGTACATTTCCAATGTTTCCCCTTTTCTGAGTCTCCTCTTTGGGTACCCCCAGTCTCCTCCCCAACCCGCCTCTAGGAGGGAATTCTACCTCCCCCCCCCACCCACCCATCACCATATTCCTGCCTTGACATTCCCCTTTACTGAGGCCTCTAACATCCTCAGGCCCAAGGGCCTTTCCTCTCTCCCTGATGGCCATCAAGGTCATCCTCTGCCACATATGTGGTCCAAACCATAAGTCCATCAATGTGTATTCTTTGGTTGGTGGTCCAAACTCCAGGAGGACCGGGGGGGGGTCAGGCCCATTGACTCTCTTGCTCCCTCCATGGGGCTGTAAATTCCCTCAGCTCCTTCAGACCTTCCTCCAACTCCTCCATCTGGGACCTCACTCTCAGTCCAG
>JAPYYD010002954.1:0-14723 GCA_028551405.1 Uromys caudimaculatus
ACAATGACTTAATGAAATTTGCAGGCAAATGGATGGAACTTGAAAATATCATCCTGAGCAAGGTAACTCAGTCACAAAAGAAGGAACATGGTATGTACTCACTGATAAGCGGATATTAGCCCAAAAGTTCAGAATGCCCAAGTTTCACTTAACAGTAACCACTGGACTGAGAGTGAGGTCCCAGATGGAGGAGTTGGAGAAAGGTGTGAAGGAGTTGAAGGAGTTCGCAGCCCCATGGAGGAAGCAAGAGCATCAATGGGCTTGACCCCCCCCCCCCCGCTCTTCCTGGAGTTTGGACCACCAACCAAATAATGCACATCTATGGACCCATGGTTTGGACCACATATGTGGCAGAGGATGACTTCGATGACCATCAGGGAGAGAGGAGTGGCCCTTGGGCCTGAGGGTGTTAGAGGCCCCAGTAAAGGGGAATGTCAAGGTAGGAATATGGGGATGGGTGGGAGGTGGAATTCCCTCATAGAGGCGGGGATGGGAAGGGGTAGGGGGTTTCCAAAGAGGAGACCCAGAAAAGGGGAAACATTGGAAATGTAATTAAAGTATCAAAAAATAAAAATAACAAAAAGTAAGTAAATAAATAAATAAATAAATAAATAAATAAATAAATAAATAAATAAATAAAAGAAATGTAGGGAAAAAAGTGGAGCAGATGGAAGGAATAGCCAACCAGTGACCAGTCCAATTTTAGGATTCATCCAATGAGTGGGCACTAATCTCTGACACTCTTACTGGTGCTATGTTGTGCTTTCAGACAGGAAACTAGCATCGTTGTCATCTGAGAGGCTCTAATAGAAGCTAATTGAGACAAATGCATATATTCACATCCAAGAAGTACATGGAGGTTGGGACCACTATGGTAGAGTTAGGGGACTGAAGGAACTAAAGGGATGGTAACCCTATGAGAAGACCATTAGTGTCAACTAACCTGGACCCATGTGAGGTCCCAGAGAATGAGACACAAACCAAAGAACATACACGGGCTGATCCAAGGCACATATATAGCAGAAGGCTGCCTTGTTTGGGCTCAGTGTGAAAGGATGAATCTAATCCTGTAGAGACTTGATGCCCCAGTGTTGGGGTTAATTGGGGGGGCATCCTTACAGAGTGGAAGGAGATGATGGATGGGGAAAGATCTGTGTCAGTGGACAATGAGGCTGGGGCAATATTTGGGATGTCAATAAATAGAATAATTAATTAATAATCCAAGAAAGTAAGATGAAATATTATCAACTCATTAGGATATGAAAACTAGATTACTTGAGGCAACACTGATTATGAATGAAAACAATGCAGATATACTGAATTCAGAAATTAATGAAAAACCTGCAACTGCTTGTAACTCAATACTTATACTCCTGGACATTGTTCTCACTCAATAATCTATTCACATGTTTAAGTTCGGGAGCTAATATTATCTGGCTGGGAAAAAGAAAACTATCACATTACAGATAAATGTTTATAATATTTTCTAAAACCCTATTTTAACTGTGTCAGAGATTTATACAATTTGTTTTGATCACATTCACCCTCCCTCGACTTTCTCACCCTTTCTATTCAAATATGAGTTTTCTTCTTTTCATTTATTTCCTCCTTATCAAGTCCAATTTGTGTTATCTAATTTGGGCACTGGGCCTGCCAAGGACTGTGGCATATCTATAAGGAGTAGTATCATTAAGGAAAACCAATTCTCTCTCTTCTAGTTAGATCTTGAGCTAGTGCCATGATTTCCTATCCACTTTCACCATACTATGCTGGGTCCATGCTGGAATTCTGTGTTGTACTTGAGTTTGTTCAGGTCTTGGTACGCTGTACCAATCACTTAGTTCACATGTGAAATTTTTCTGTTGTGTCTAGAAAACACTATTTCATTGAGTCCATCATCTCTGGCTCTTGGAATAATTCTACCCCCTCTCCCGAGAAGATTCTTATGCCTTGAGGTGAAGGGTATGAGATGCAAGTTACATTAAGGCCTGCACACACCACAGACTCTTACTGCACTGTTATCAGTGTTGACTATGAGTTCTATTTCATGGGTCAGAGCTAAGATTTAATCACAACGTAGTTGGTTACTCTTATGACTTCCATGCCACTATTATACCAGTAGCTCTACCAGACCAGTTATGATTGTAATTTTCAGGGTTCAAAGCTAGAAGAGATTGAAGATGACTTTTCTCCTTAAAGAGAATGCATCATGAGAGCTAGCCAGTATGGTGAAGCTTACAGGTAATTACCTGATCGCTATCTCCATGTTTTCTGATTTGAATACATGGTATCTTCATCAATGGAGTCTTACAACCATGTTCTACAGGTTAGCCAAGGCAATATTGGCAGTAAATTTGTAACTTATAAATTCATAGCTTGCAAAATAAGATATTTATAAAAATTGACACAGTCACAATTGTAGATGACCCATTAGAATAGCATACTGTAGAATAAGGAAAGAGATATGATAAGTAGCTTATCTTGAAACATACCTGCAGAGTTAGTGCTTAAGAGGCAGAAGTAATAATACTCTCAAGGTCAGTTGGGGCTACAGAGTACCATAGCTTAAACAAATTCACAGGAACTTATAATTACCTCATGAAAAAAGATAACCGTTTCTAAGGTTAGAAGTTTAAATACTGCAACAGAAACTTTATGAGAAGAGAGGTTTTGGAAGAAGGTAAACATTTAGATTTAGTCTAGTGGAGGATTAAAATACATCAACATCAGAGCTTAAAACATTACTAAGATCATCAGATTTCCCAGTCATGATGGAACATTCAACAAATAAAATGGCTTAGAGAGATGGACATTTAGACAGCTGGTTCTTGTTCCCTTCTTATCTAGAAAAGACTGTGTGTTTAATTTTATTTTAAGTCCTTAATGACTTTCCCACCACTGCTGAATTATCTTACCATTCTCATGTGATTCTCATAGAAAAGTTTTCAAACAATTTCAACTAATTTTTTCTCAAATTATCACCTTGTGAATGTGCAAAAGTTAAGAAAAAAATTCTATAGTTTTTTCTGGAAAAATACCAATTTGTTAATCTAATTAAAGGCAAAAATTATATTTTATTGTTATGTTTTCACTTAGAGAAACAGTTTTATTTTTCATTCCAGAATTTTTGCCTTTCAATATGTTTGTAAATAAATTTTTAATTATTTTTTGAGAATTTCATATTTATAGACAATTAATTTTATTCCTATTAACATTCCTTCATCTTATCACAGACCATTCCTGGCCATGTCTCTCTTTCAACTTCGAATTCTATTTACATATTATTAAAGTCCTGTAAGTATCATATATGTGTATGAGTACTGGACTGAATGACTGATGCATAAACAATAGACCTGCTTGTATGCACACATAACTGTGTGTATGTGTGTATGTGTGATACTCTTATAGTGTTTATATATTTTTTCATAGCTGTTGCTAAATGAACATTATGTTTTAGAAATTTCATACAATATATTTTGATTATATTCATCCCCACTCATTCCCTTAGTTCCACCAGGATCGAACTCTACCTTGCTTCCTTCCCAATTTCATAAAGTATTTTTTTAATAACTCATTGGTTCCAGTTTGTGCAGCCTCTCTTTTCCTAGTTGTGCTGCCATCTACAAACATATAATTGACCTATCAGGAGTCCTAATCTTAAAGTCACTGATTCCCCTCCTTTAAAAGCATTTCAGTTAAAGTTAAGAGCTTGCTCTGTGCTACAAGGTTGGCTGCATTGACATGGGTTGGATCCTGTGGAGGCAGCTGCTGTGAGTTAAATACTGCTGCAGTCCTGCCTGCTCAGAAGACAGTTTCAGTTCAGTCATCCTAGACCTCTGACTCTCATAACATTTATGTCCTTTCTTCCATAGTGGTCCTGAGCCTTGGAAAAGGGTAGGGTAGGCATACAGGATTTGTGACTGGACACTCCACTGGCCCTCTCTGCATTTTGACAGCTTGTAAGTTTCTGCATTAACCACTGTTCACTATATAAAGAAACTTCTCGCTTTGGTTCTTGTTCAAATTTATAGGATCAGACATATGTTTCCTCTATGTGTAAGGCCTTATGGTTACCCCTAAAACATTTGTGTCACTGTTGAACATATGGCCACATCTTTCCACACAGGTCATTATTTCAGTTCCCAGGATTCATAGTTGGAAAGTCTGCTGATGACTACCCCCAACCCCTATCTGCCTACAGAGTACCATCAAGTATTATGAAAACTCCTTCTATTTAATTTCTCCCCCTTCGTTACTGATTATGAAAAGCTAATGATTTTACAATATTCATTTCATACTTTTCTTATGTAATAGTGCCTATTGTTTAATAGGAAATGTTTCATTTGATGTTTTGTAGATCATGCTTCTGCACTATTTAGCATTTTGTTTTGCTTCACAAAATTATTTACTGCTTTTAGATTTCTTCCTATGTGATATCTATAATCATTTATTTTTTCGCTTTCCCCCCATCTTTCTGATATTAGTGCTTTTTTTGTTATGCTTCAAATTTTTACTTAGTTGGAATTATAAATATGTAATCCTATCTTTCTAATGATGATTCATATACAAGCAAATGTTGCATTTTCTTTCAGTTGTACTACCATGCATGAGCTATAAATAAATACCATTACATTAACACTTTATTATTTCATATGAGACTGTTTCAAAATAACAATGATCATTTACAGCAACAAATGTCATGAAATGACTATATACTACATAGATGTATATGATGTACATGACTGTAATCAAAAATTTCCTATCTTGTTAATTGTAACTGTGGCTATTTATTTGTTATTTAAACTGTCTGAAATTCTGAGATATCGTAATGTTTACAATCTTGATTTTAGGTTCTCCATGGGCTATGCTCAATTTTTGGAAAAATATTTACTTATATACTTTGATGCTAAAATTCAAAGGTCAGAAATCACATATCTTATACTAATAATTAAGCCTTAATTAATATAAACATGATTTACATAATAAATGTGAATTTCATGTTTTAAATTTTATATTTAATATGAAAATATAGCTTGCTTGAGGTACTTTAACTTGATTGTCATAATTTGAACAATGTCAGATATAAAACTTTTCTGACTGCCTAAAATTTTTTTATGTTTTATTTCATTAAAAATAAACTCTATGTTAGAAGACTTATTAATATGCCAAGGTTTAAAACAATCTTATTTCCTCTGCTTTGCTTTACATTTTAGTAACATTACCTCTTTTCCATTTAAGTAACTCAATTATATTTAATGATTCATTGGGTCTGTGTTCATTTCTGTGCATATGTGCAGATATGCATGTCAAGGAACAACTTGTATGATTTAGTTTACTTCTCCAACCATGAAATGCCTGGAGATATAACATGTGCTTCAACTTGGAGGCAGACATCTTTATCTGTTGAGCTTTCTTGTGGTCCCTACAACCCACATTTTAAAAAAAATTTATTAATCATTTTACTGGTTTATATTTCAAATGATAAATCTATATTTTGATCAATATTTTGATGCTTTGATCAAAGTGAATAAATTTTGATGAAATAAACTATATTTCTTAAATCTATATATGTTAATTCATAACAGATTTACTTATACAACTCTCATAGATTCAATTTTCAGAATCACAACTTCTCTTCCGATTTTCAATATATTATTCTTCATATTTGAGAAGAATATTATAAATTATATTTCTAGAGTGATGAATGACCTTGTTTTTTCTTAATAGATATTTCTTTTTTAAAAAGATATATTAGTCTAATGGCCACTAGATACAGAACTGATTAAAGAAAACTACAGAAGATAAGTTATCATAAAATTTGATGACACACGGGGCTGGAGATTCGAATTCATCTCTCACCATGTAATTCCTACTCCAGGAGATCTCAGGCTCTCTTCTCCCTTCCCTCTTGGAGCCTCTGTGGACACATGTCTACACTCACAGACACAGACACAGACACACACACACACAGACACACACACACATGCACACTCGTATATAGAAAGTAACATAAAACTTAAAACAGATTTTTATGAAACATGCCAATTGTGGCTTCTAGACAGTGAGAAGGATGAGCAGGCTCTTACGTATAAGGCAATGTCTATCTTATGTCAAGAGCAAGAAAGACATTTAAAAGTAGAAAGTAGTATATTTTAAGACCATCAGAAGTTTAGCATTTGGAATTCGGTATCTTAATCGATAGAGATTTTAACAAAATATGCCCAGTGGAGGTACAAAAACATAAAAATACTCATTCTTGTTCACACATTTTATTGAAAGTTTATTTAATCTTTCCATAACTTTTAGGTTACCAACTTTAATAATGTCATTTCTATATCATGAACAGAGACATACAAGGGTTTAGTCACTTATCCAAGGTACCAAAATATATGCAAAATATGTCCAGGATCAAATGTTGAGAATTTGAAATTTAATTTAGGATTGCAATATTTTATAAACAGTTACTTTACAAAAGTTGGAAATAATAAAATAAATACATTTAACTTTTTCAACATGGCTTGGTAAAATCTTTATGAAGGGTTATTGTAGTTACAAGTTGGGTGCCTATTCCTGTGGCTCGTTTTAAATTTGACCAGAGGAGCTTTGCATCCATTTAAATCTGTATTCCTAGCATGAGTTTGAATTTTTACAGTCATAGAGAACTCTATATATCGAATGTACATAAATTCCAGGTTTGTCACAAACTAACAGCCTGCTGGGAACAAAAGATCAAGTGAATTTTAGATGTCTGTCTTTCCTGGGCAAGGCAAAGTAACAAAACACTAATTAATAAAAGCAAGAAATTTATTGGAAGAAAGTACCTACCTAATTTTGAGAAGCTCAGGTCCTGCTTCTGACTTCTATTTAAGAAAAGCTAATTCATTAAATCTGAGTTTGACATCTCTGGGAGTTTTAAAATAGAATACATTTTTCAATGAAATATAAATTTATTTTTCATGCATTTTACTGTATAACAAATATCATACACTTAGTAGTCTTCAAATGAATATAGGAAAAAGCATAATCTATTATAGTTTCAAATGATGAATCATATTGAGAATGTTAATAATTTTTGAAAAGCTACTTGATAATTGAGTATTTTGTTGCAAGTGAATATAAAATCATTAAGATTTTTCTTCATTCAGCTATATAAGAAAAGCATGAAATAAGAAAATTAGGTACAGTAGCAGAAAGGATTCCAGTACTGTGTTTAGCATGAGAATTTCTTTAAAGACTTTGCAAATGCATATTATTGTTTTTTGCTCTGCCATGAGAGGCAACCAATATACAGGGGTTCTAATAATCAACCCAAAGTTTTTGTGCCATTCTACTTAAATTTGATTGATAGTTACAATAAGTTTGAACGATTTACTTGACAAGTGTGAATTCCTACATGAGAACATTTGTTGTGCTTTTTCCCTCAGGTGTAGAAACATGCCTATAACTTACTTTTTTTCAATTCTATTTAACAATTATGTGTGAATACTTACTGTGACCCAGTTACTTTGCTGAGAATAGAAAGTGAGAAATTTAGCAAGGTGAACAATTATTCTCTCTTTAGTGAAAATTTTCATTTATTTGAGGAAATGAAGTGATAACAGTGAGAATAGAAAGGTTTTATAAATATTATCAAGGACAGTATAAGAATCATGGTGCTGTGTTACACTATCCATAATCTCCTGCTTTCACATAAACTAAAAATAATTCCATGATTATTCATTGGCCAGAGATTAAATGTGACTCCAAAATCTCCCAAAGTTCTAAGTCTTCAGTATCATACATATATATGTACATATATGTGTGTGTTTGTGTGGGTATGTGTGTATGTGTGTGTACATATATAGCAAGAAATAAATATCTGATTATTTATAATGATTGCAATTAAGTAATTATATTTTGATATGATGTAACCTGTCAATTAAATTCCATTTACCATTTGTCTCCAAAAATAATGTGTGTACTTTATTGCACTATGAGATAGTTTTTCTCCTTTAACATATGTGAAATACTAATTCTAGTATTAACTTTGACCTGAATGATTTTATTGAGCCTTTCAAGTAGAATTTAATTTTCTATTTGAACCAGTTTGTCATTAAGTTAGACATTTAGTTACTACTGAAAAAATATTTATGAAACTTTTATAATTTTATAAAACCTTAGCTCATTTGGCTTAACAAATGTTTATAAAGGATTTTATTTCATTATTTAAATTTACTTATAAGAGATGCACTTTTTATGATTTTAATTTTTTGAGAATTTTTATACCAGTTACATAGTGGCTATACCAGTTTTCACTTCTGCCAAAAATAAACAAGATTTCTGTTTTCTCAGCAACCTGATCAGCATCTTCAGTCACTTGTTTATTAATCTTGGCCATTCAGATTGAATACGATTAAATATCAATGTACTTTCAATTTACATTTCCTTGATAGCTAAGAATGTTGAACAGCTTAAAGTATTTCTCCTCCACATTTTGTTTTATCTTTAGAGAATTTTGTTTAGCTATAAACTTTGTTTTTAATTTATTGTTTGTTTTTATATTTAATTTTATGAAGAAGGAAAGATTGATTTTGGCTTACAGTTTTAGAGCTGTTAGTTTGTCATAGCATAGTGGATTATCATGAAGACCTAGGAAATAGACAAAGGAACATACAGGAAGAGCAAAATACAGTTCCCCCCAAAGACAAAACTCCTCTACCTAGGCCTTACCTCCTGTCTTTATGACCTCCTAATAATGCCAGTGTGTTATGTACCCAACCAAGAATTAATCTACTGATTAGGACAGAGTTCCAAGGATCTGTTCTCTGAAAACACAGATAAACTCAGAAGCATGATCACTCTTCTAGGCATTTCCAAGCTACTCAAGTTGACATTTCAGATTAATCATCACATACTGGGGTCTCTAAAAAGCAGCATATACACTTGACAGCTAGGAGTTGATTTTTGTTTGGCTTTACATAGCGTATTTTTGGAAGAAGTGACTTCCTTTCATGTTTAGATATTCTATTTCACATTTTCTCTCTCTCAAAAATGTTTCTATTAAATGTACTTATTTAGTCACTTTACATCCCAATATCAGTCCCCCTCTTCTCCCAGTACCCCCTCATGTTGATCCCCTATTCTACGTTTCCTTTCTTCTTTTCAAAGGGGAAATCCCTCTGAGAGTTAGTCCCCAACTAACACCCCACCCCTCAAGTCATAGAAGGACAAGGCATACCCTTTCCTACTGAGGCCAGACAAAGCAGTACACTTAGGGTAACAGGATCAACAGGCAGGCAAACAACAGACTCAAGGTCAGCCCCTGTTCCAGTTGTTGTGGGACCAGCATGAAGACCAAGCTGCTCATGTGCTACATATTTGTAGAGGGTCTATGTCTACCTTATGCTTGCTCTTTGGTTAATGATTCAGTCACTGGGAACCCCGAAGGGTCCAGGTTAGTAGACCCGGTTGTTGTTCCTGTATCTGATCTCTCCAAGATTTTTAACATGAAGGAATATTGGATTTTATCAAAAGACAGCATCTAATGAGATGATCATGTGGGGATTTTTTGTCAGTTTATTTATATAGTGGATTACATTGATGTATTTTCATATATGCCTGCTTCCCTACAATGAATCCTACTTGATTGTGGTGAATGATGTCTTTGATATATTCTTGGATTTGGTTTGCAAGTACTTTATTTGCACCAATGTTCATAAAGGGAATTGGTTCGAAATTCTCTTGCTTTGTTGAGTTTTTGTGTGGTTTAGGTATCAGGATGACTGTGGCATCATAGAATGAGTTTGGCAGTGGTCATTCTGTTTCTGTTTTGTAGAATAGTTTCAAGAGTATTGTCATTAGCTTTTCATTGAAAGTCTAGTAGAATTCTGCACTAAAACCATCTGGCCCTGAACTTTTTTGGTTGAGAGACTTTTATGAGTGTTTCTATTTCCTTAGGGGATATATGACTATTCAGATTGTATTCAGACTGTATAGTAATTGGTATTTGGTACCTGTCTATAAAAACATCCATTTCATTTAGATATTCTGATTTTGTGGAGTACAGGCTTTTGAAGAAAGACCTAATGATTATTTGAATTTCCTCAGTGTCTGTTGTAATGTGTACCACTTTGTTTCTAATTTTGTTAAATTTGGCACTGTTTATTTTATTTTGTTTAGCCAAGGATTTGTCTATGTTGTTGATTTTCTCAAAGAACCAGCTCTTTGTTGATCCTTCGTTTTGTTCTGTTTCTAATTGATTTCAGCCCTGAGTTTGATTACTCTCTGCCTTTTACTCCTCTTGCATGTGTTTGCATTCTTTTTTCTAGAACCTTCAGGTGTACTTTTAATTTTTTAATTCATTAGTATGAGAACTCTCTTTTTTATTTGTTTATTTTTTAATGAGGGCACTTAATGCTATGAACTTTCCTCATAGCACTGCTTTCATAGTGCCCCATAAGTTTGGGCATGTTGTGCCCAAATTTTCATTGAATTCTAGGAAGTTTTTAATTTCTCCTTTCCCCCCCCCCCCTTGATCCAGAGATCACTGAGTACAGAGTTCTTCAGTTTCTAGGAGTATGTAGATTTTGTGTTGTTTCTATTCCTGTTGAAGTCCTACTTAAGTCTATTGGTGATCTGATAAGACACAGGGTTTATTTTAATCCTCTCATATCTCTTGAGGCTTGTTTTGTGACTGATTATATGTTCAGTTTTGGAGAAGATTCCATGAGGTGCTGAGAAGAAGCTGCATTCTTCTGTGTTTGGGTAAAATGTTGTATAGATATTTGTTAGGTCCATTTGAATCATGACCTCTGAAAGGTTCGTTATTTCGCTGTTTATTTTCTGTCTTGATAATCTGCCCATTGGTAAGAATAGGGTATTGAAGTTTCCCACTATTAAGTTGTAGGGTGCAATGTGTGATTTAAGCTTTAAGATAGTTTCATGTACAAGTTGATAACCTTGCATTTGTTGCATCGATATTTAGAATTGAAATGTCCTTTGGTTGATTTTTCCCTTTATGAATATGAAGTGTTCTTCCCTGTTGATTACTTCTCATTGAAAATCTATTTTATCAGATATAAGAATGGCTAATCCAGCTTGTTTCTTATGCCTGGTTACTTGGAAAACATTTTTCCAGCCCTTTATTCTGAGATAATGTCTACCTTTCCTGTTCTGATGTATTTCTTATATGCAGCAACATGATGGATTTTTGTTTACTCAACTATTATGTTACCCTGTATCTTTTTAATGGGGAATTGAGCACATTGATGCTGAGAAATATTAATAACCAATGATTGTTACTTCATGTTATTTTGATGTTGGTGATTGTAGTGTGTTTCTTTTCTACTATATTTTTCAGTGTGAAATTATTTATATTTTGGATTTTCTTGAGTGTAGTGAGCCTCATTTCCTCATTTTGCTGGAGTTTTCTTTTTATTATTCTCCATAGGGCAGGGTTAGTGTAAAGGTAGAATTTAAATTTGATTTCATAATGAAATTTTCTGGTTTCTCCATCTATGGTGATTGAAAGCTTTGCTGGGTATAATAGTCTTGGCAGACATTTATGTTCTCTTAGAACCTATAGCACTTCTGCCCAGGCTCTTCTAGCTTTGAGTCTCAGTTGTGAGATCAGGTGTAATTCTGATATTTCTATCTTTATATGTTACTTGGGCATTTTCCCTTGCAGCTTTTAAAATTTATTCTTTGTGCTTTGATGTTCTTTCTGGGAGATTTTTTTTTTTTTTTTTTTTTTTTTTTGTGGTCCAATATGTTTTGTGTTCAGTAAGTTTCTTGTACATTTGTAGGCATCTCTTTCTTTAGGTTAGTGGGGCTTTTTGATATTTTATTTATTTACATTTGAAATGTTATCCCCTTTTCCAGTTTCCCTCTGGAAAACCCTTATCCAATGCTCCCTGCCCCAACTTCAATGAGGGTGTTCACACACACACCAACCCACTCCTGCCTACCTGCCTTGGCATTCCTCTACACTGGGGCATTGAGCCCTCACAAAACCAAGGACCTCTCCTCCTTCTGTTGTCTGAAAAGGCCATCCTCTGCTACATATGCAGCTGGAGACATAGGTCACTCTATGTGTACTCCTTGGCTAGCTGTTTAGTCTCTGAGAGCTCTGGGGGGCAATCTGGTTGGTTGATATAGTTGTTCTTCCTATGGGGTTGCAAATTCCCTCAGCTGTTTCAGTCCACGATGGAGGAGTTAGAGAAAGGACTGAAGGAGGTTAGGGTTTTTTTTTTCTTTTTTCTATGATTTTGTTGAAGTTGTTTTATGGACCTTTGAGCTGAGAATTTTCTCCTTCTTCTATTTCTACTATTCTTAGGTTTGCTATTTTTGTAGTGTCCCACATTTCCTGGATGATTTGTGTCATGAACATTTAAGATTTTGCATTTTCTTTGACCAGTATATATTTTCTTCTATCATATCTTTTATACCCGAGATTCTCTGTTGCATCTCCTGCATTCTGTTGGCGATGCTTCTGTCAGTAATTCCTGTTCTCTTTACTAGGCTTTCTATCCCCAGGTTTGCCTCAATTTATCTTTCTTTGTTGCTTCTATTTCCCATTCCAGGTCATGGGCAATTTTATTCATATCCTTCACCTGTTTGATTGTATTTTCCTGTTTTTCTTCATTTTTATTGCTTCCTCTTTTAAGGTTTCTTTTTGTTTGAATGTATTTTCCTGTATTTCTTTAAGGGATTTATTCAATTCATCTTTAAAATCTGGTAGATTGGATTTATGATCATCTTGTGTTTCATTTTCATTAAGCTATACAGGGTTTGCTGTAGCAGGATAGCTCGGATCTGATTTTGCCATATTGCCCTGCATGTTGTTGATTGTGTTACTAAGCTGTCCTTTAGGCATCTGGTTTTCCCTGGTGTTGGCAGGATGATCCTGATGGCAGCAAGGTATCTTGAAAAGTTTGAGGGGAATGGTAAGCTATACAATGGATGTCAGGATACCTGCCTCTACTGTTTATGTCTGAGGCAGGGCAGTCTGTCAAGAGATTCATGGAGCAATGTTCCAAGATGGTAGTTCTTGGGGTCTCTACAGGTCTCTATGGAGATGTAGGGTATTCTTGGGGTTCCTAATGTACCCCAGGACTGAAAAGGATAACCAGAGGTAGACAATGGAGTTCAGCGGACCATGAGCAACTCACCTCTGGAGGCTGTGTCTGGGGAGGATTGACTGGGATGGGATTGGTGGAGCAGGGTTCCCAACTTGTTACTATTGGGATCTCTGGCATCTTCCACTAGGGAGCAGAAGTCCTCCAAGTTTCCTCAGAACTGAAGAGCAAGCTCAGAGTTAGACATTAGATTTCCAGGGACCACAGCAACTCACTCTGCTGGTTGTTTTTAATCTTCAGTTCTTTTTGAGTTCTTTATATTTTTTTAGATGCCAACATTCAACCAGATGTATATTTGATAATGTTTCTTTTATTTTCCTATTCTGTAGGTTGCCTCTTTAAAATATTGGTTACATGACATTCAAATTATTGTTTGTGTTTTGTTTTGTTTTTTTAAACAGCTGACAGAAGGCATTTATTGATGGTAAGGATACATACATGTGTAGCAGACACACAAAGAAAAATACCCTCTGCAAAGCAGAGAGGGCACTTAGAAATCCAAAACTCTCTGTAGATTCTCCCCTAAACCCCAAATTTAGCATTAGCTTGTTTGAAAAAATAAAGAAAGTTGATTTGCCCAGATCTGTTATGTGGCTGACTCTATGCAATCCTTGAACACGCCCATCAGCAACCAGTCTGGTAGTGGGAGGAAAAAAACGCAAAGATCCTTTATTCTAAACATTAAGGCTTTAAGGCTTTTACCTCAAGCCTGGAGTGTGAGGAAGAAGCTGGCTATCTTGTAGACTTGCTTGCCATTTTCATTATCTAGCCAGGGTTCCTGTTCCTATTTATCTTCCTACCAGGAAGTCTGGTTAAGTCCTAGTCCTTCATTTCCCACTTTCAAAGGTCACCTTAACTGCCAGAAGGGAGATTGCAGGTGATAAATGTCTTGTCTTAGCTGCTTAGAGTTGACAAATGGTCAACTATGAAGGATCAGCAGTCAGAGTGGCTCAGAAGAGGGTCTATCCAAAGAGCCCTACAATAAATGTTTGTCTTAATGTTTATCCTACCAGTGACTTGTTCAGAAAGTCCTTTCCTATGACAATTAGTTTAACTATAATTTAAATTTTCTATGAAAAGACAAAAAAAACCCATAGTAGTGTAAAAAACAATCTTGAACAATAAAAAACTGTTGGAAAAATCTGTTTTTCAGATTTCGAATTGTACTACTTCAAAGCTGTAGTAACAATAACAGCATGGTATTGATCAAAACAGACATACTCATCAATGGGATATAACTGAAAAACAGCACATAATTCACCACACCTATGGATCTTGTTTTAGATCAAAAATGCCCCCTCCATGGAGAAAAATATCAGCATCTTAAACAAGAGGTGCTATGTCCCGCGCTGTACCGTCTCGCCAGCAAGAATGTACACGGACACAAGGATCCTCCTGTAGCGAAGCATTTATTGCATCATGAAGAGGAAGAGACCCCGAGCCCCAAAATGGCACTGCTTAAGTTCCTGAACAGAACACCAGGGGCCTATGCTCTAAGATCAAGAATAGACAAATGGGACCTCATGAAATTGCAAAGTTTCTGTAAGGCAAAGGACACTGTCAATAGGACCAAACGGCAACCAACAGATTGGGAAAAGATCTTAACCA
>JAPYYD010002955.1:0-14723 GCA_028551405.1 Uromys caudimaculatus
CTCCTGGGCATATACCCAGAAGATGCTCCAACATGTAATAAAGACACATGCTCCGCCATGTTCATAGCCGCCATATTTATAATAGCCAGAAGCTGGAAACAACACAGATGTCCCTCATCAGAGGAATGGATACAGAAAATGTGGTACATCTCTTATATTTCTTTAAGGGAGTTATTTATTACCTTCTTAAAATCTTCTATCATCACGATGAGATGTGATTTTAAATTGAGTCTTGCTTTTCTGGTGTGTTGGTGTATCCAGGGCTTGCTGTGGTGGAAAAGCACCAGTCTGACGATGCCAAGTAGCCTTAGTTTCTGCTCCTTATGTCCTTGCCCTTGCCTTTCTACATCTGTTTATCTCTGGTGTTAGCTGGTCTTACTCTCTCTGACTGTGGCTTGTCCCTCCTACAAGCCTCGATGTCAATACTCCTTGAAGACCAGTTCTCTCTGAGAGGAATTTGGGTGTAGAGAGCTGTGGTACAGGGTCATCTCTGGGGTGCAGACCGAAACCAGAAGGATCTAGTCCAGAGCTATCCCGCTGGTCCTGTGTCCTGTTGGTTCTACAAGGGTCCCCCTTGATCCAGTGAATTTGGACAGAAATGGGGGTCTTTCCTGTGCTTGACGGTATATTGGCACTCCTGGGTTACCAGCTCTCTCCTGGCACTATTAGAGTATGGAGCTCTGAGTCACAGGATCTGCTCCCTGGCCAGCGAAAGAAACCAGAAGATCCTTCTCTGTCCCTGTGTTCTGGGGTTTCCAGGTGGGTTGTTCTGAGAAGCCAGGCTTGCCCACATTCCTGGGAGGCTAACTTTCTCCCAGCACTATTTTGCTATGGAGTCCTGGTGGCCCATGCAGAGGTCTCCTGCCACATATGGAAACCTGAAGGCTCTGTCCCCAGGATGTTCCTCAGTCCCCGTGTCCCAAGGATTCCAGACGATTGCCACTGAGCAGTGGTGTTCTTTTTACCCACTCTCACAGGCTTTTCCACACTCCTGAGAGGCTAGCTTTCTCCCAGCCTTATTTGGCTATGGAGCCCTGGTGGTGCAGGCAGAGGTCTCCTGCCAGAGATGGAAACTGGAAACCTGTTCCTGATTTTTTAATATGGTTATTTGGTTCTCTGGAGTATAACTTCTTGAGTTCTTTGTATATATTGGATATTAGCCCTCTATCAGATGTAAGATTAATAAAGATCTTTTCCCAATGTGGTGGCTGTCGTTTTGTACTATTGACAGTTTTTAATGTATGCCTTATACCCATATTGCATTTTTCTATCCAGGAATGTTTAGCTCTGTTAGTGACATTTCCCACTGGTATATTTACTGTCTTTACTACATCATTTCAATCATTTAGAACGCTTCGGTGGAATTGGAGAGTCCATTGTTCAATGTTTTCTGATAGATGTTCACTTAGATACCTCCGATCATTCATTTTCCTGTCGTGATAGGTGGGCCACGATACACATATACAATGACAGGAACTTGAACACTCTATACATGGTGAGAATGTGATTTTGTTGGGTGACATGGAATTTTTCTCTCCTGTTAATTTAAGCAATGCCAATATCCAGGAACCTTTCACTTCTTAAGATTTATTCCTTTTTTTATGAATATCATATAATGTCTCTGTCTTTAGAATGACCAGAAGAGGACATCCAATTACAGATGGTTGTGAGCCACCATGTGGTTGCTGGGAATTGAAATCAAGACCTCTGAAAGAGCAGTCAGGGCTCTTACATGCTGAGGCATCCCTCTAGCCTCAATAAACTCTTATCTCCACAGTCTCAACTCAATGGAACCACAGTTATACAGGATTTTCCTACATTCTGACTGGAAATCTGCTTCATAGAAAGAGCTCTAACATCCATAGAAATTGGCTGAGAATCAAGAGCCATTACTAATCTCTCCTCTTTGTTTCCTCAGGCAGACTCCATACTTCTCACTGTCTAATTTTTCAGTAGTAAAATACTTCTTCATTCATTTTGTTCCTTGATTTCCTTGCTTACAAAATGTTAGAAAGTCCAACATTAATTCTATCATTGACAAAATGCTTCAGCTACAACAGCAGAGAGATTTCAGAGGAAATTTTAATGATAGAGCTAAGATCCTGTGCCTGATAAAAGTCCATTTATTGGCATATCTTTGTGTATTCCTTTGTGTCATCAATTTGCAGAGCAAAGGAAGAGCACAAATCTAAGGACATCCATCCCGTATCTGAGGATTACACCTTCATGACTTGACCCCACCTTCATGTCAAACATCCCACTTTTAAAGTCTGTCACAACTCTCTCTCTCTCTCTCTCTCTCTCTCTCTCTCTCTCTCTCTCTCTCTCTCTCTTTCTCTCTGTCTCTCTCTGTCTCTGTCTCTCTCTCTCTTTTTCTCTTCCTCTGTTCTTTAACAATCAAATTGAGGGTTAGGATGTAAATATAAAGTTTTGAAGAACATAAGCATTTATCCATATAAATAATAAATGTAGAATGGGTACATTTACAGAACAAAAGGAAAAGATCAGTTGTTGTCATCTGGTAGAAGAGGAGGTTGGAGATGACTTGTTAATGGGCAATGGCTTTCTGGGTTGGATAATTACAATGTGTGAGGGGTGAATATGGTTATTGTGTAGCATCATGAATACAAAGAATGTTTCAGTTTAAAGTGGTCAGAGTTATACTAGGTAAATTATGTTACAGTTAAAGCAAAGAAGCTTCACACCTTCCCTCAAGTCATAGGCTCACTTAATCTCAAACCTGTTCATGTTTGCATATATTTATAATAAAATATTTTGAAAAATGAAAAACACTTTTCATACCATATACTTGAATGTGTATGAATCTACATTTAAACAGTGGGTTGATACCATTTCCTTTTTCCTATTCACAAATTCCATCTCTGGTACAACAAGAGATGTGGTTACTTACTTACATACCACTGTGGTCTACCAGGTGAAGTTCCAAAACTTGCATATGACATGGATGACTCAAATCACTGCCTTGATAAACCTTGTCCCAGATATTCTGTGTGAAGGAGAGGGCTGGCCAGGAGATGAACAGTGAGTGACGTTGGAGCACAGACCACTGGGAAGAGCAAAAAATAAAACACTGATCACAGAGAAGAAATGGGATACCAGGGAGTGAGGGAGATGAGGCTCTTGAGAAGAGGTTGGCTGCCAAATAACATCGCATGGGGACAGAGAAAATATGGTGATCTTGTTCCATTACATTGCTGTGGCAAACACCATAAGTAAATGCTACTAAAGAAAGGAAAAAGGAATCTTGGAGGTGACAGGAAACAGTTCATCACTGGAGAGTTAGGACAAGGACTCAAGTGGAAAACTGACACAGAAGCAATGGAGGATGAGTCTGTTCTGAAAGTATGCTCAAAGGCAGCTTCCATCTTGTAAGTTGGTGGATAGCGCTGAGCCAGCTCTTACTGAGAGCTGCAGTCCTCTAGGACTGAGACCTAAAATGATCATGGTCATGGAAACTGAATCTGGGAAGGACAGTTCCTAGGCAGGAACACTTATATTGAGAGCTTGGTGGCTGTCACAGATATGCAGGTGCTCTTATTGAACAAAGAACAAATACAAAGTCATATAAAAGCAAGGAAACATCGTTAGGGTTTATGGTAAATTGGGTTCATTAGTGCTGATTTTATGATTAGGGTTACAGATACAGTTCAACAGTAGGGACTCAGATTGCAAAGTTGAGGTGCTGACAATATCCAGATAGGTCTGGAAGCAGTGCAATGGGAAACACATGTATACCTGTGTTGATTTGTGCCCCTAGGAAGTTGGAGAGGATGTAGGATCCCTTTAAGAAAGTCCTGGTGAAGAAGAGACTGTCATGAGTCCGCCCTCTTGACCATGACCTAATAATGCAGAATCTTGGTAACCAGGCAACTTACTGGTTAGAGCAACGCCTGCAAGCTCACTTGTCAGAGACAGTAGAGAGGGCAGGATGTTCTCTTGCTGTCTTCAGACTACTCGAGGCTCAGGCCTCATGAAATACAACAGGAAAGGCCATGGTGGTGTCTGGAGGCACAGGATTCATTCATGCCTTCAATGCTTGTGGCCATTTTCCCGAAAGGGAAAAAACTTGACCAAAGACAGCCAAGACCATGACCACACAGACCAGGTAACCACTCAGTTTTTGTTCTCTGAGTTTGGCAGAGTAATATTTCAGGAAAACGTGGAAGGAGTAGAACCAACAGAATGTTGCAGATCTGTGCCCTTTTTGAAATTTAACTTGTATCTTTTCTCAGGGTGAGAATGCTTCTGCACCACAGAATGTGAGGGGGCACTGTAGAGAATCACACATGAGTGCAAAGACGTTGTTTAAGCTGGTGAACAACCTGGTGCCCTCTCTGCAGGAAGGGGACCCCTTCTTTGTCCCTACCTTTCTGTCCACATATAGAAGTTTTGTCACACCCCTACATGTACTGGACCTGCTGTTCATGAGGTGAGTGACCACCTCCAAGCCCATAGTTCTCAGACCTTCATGCTGATTCTGGGTTTCTCTCTCTCTTCCTGTCACTGTCTGTCTCTTTCTCTGTCTTTCTCTTACTCTGTCTCTCTATCTTTTTCTGTCTTTATCTATTTCTGTTTCTCTCTCTCTCTCTGTCTCGCTCTTTATCTTTCTGTCTTTCTCATTACTCTGACTCTCTCTCTCTCTCTCTCTCTCTCTCTCTCTCTCTCTCTCTCTCTCTCTCTCTCTCTCTCTGAGCCTGTTTATTGTGTAGAGTATTGTCAGGAACCAGTAGTATGAAGAAAGAAAATGCTTCTCCCAATCTTTGTCCAAGGGTAGGGCTGTCTTTCTTCTCCCAATCTTTGTCCAAGGGTTGGGCTGTCAAAAGCTGAGACCTTAATGGATGAGCACTGTACCTTGAAAAAGCAATTTATCCCTCACTCAATATTTCTGAGGCCTTAGTGAAAGGACTTCACTCATATGTAAAGGGGGTTCTAGAATTATTGTAATAACCAATTGAGATTTGTCCAATGTGGAGATACATGAAGTACAATACAAGGGACCCTATGACCACTGGGTTGTCTGAACAAAGATGGTTGTCTTCGACCTTTTCACAGATATATTGAAAGCACCTACTATGTATAGGTGAACTAATAATTCTGAGAGCAGCCAGAATTACCGTTATTAGGGACTTTACAGGTGACATTCTGTCTGGTCTATTCTAGGTATGCATACTTCAGCCCTCATTCTGAAGAGGATGAACAAGTAAAGAACACCCTCTGTAGCTACCTTGAAACATGGATGGACAAGAACCCTGAGGACTTTTGTGAGCCCTCAGACCTGTTCCCTCTGACATACCTGAAGGCCTACTTGAGTGTACACATGCCACACTCTGATCTTATTGTCCGTGTTAATAGGCTCCTGACCCAGTTGCAGGAAGAACAGGCCAAGAATTCACAGGCCAAGGATGAGGAAGACTCAGATCTTTGTTAGACACACATCCTCAGGTCCAGAGCTTCAACGTTCTGAATCTTTAGAGAAGCCAGCCACTCTGGAGCCAGAACCCTCATGTGCACCAGAGGAGGAGACCACAAAATCCACCAGAAGTTCCGTGACACATGCACAGTTGTATCCACATGTGGTGTCAGCACTCCAGCTAACACACCTGATAGCAGCTGTGGAACCTGTGTCTCAACATATTAGTAGATACATTGTTTTTTTCAGTTGTCTCCTGCTTGCTACAGGGGGCCTACCTATTTAGAGAATGGCCCTGTCACCTCTTGTCATCAATTGGAGTTGCTGCTCCTGACCCTCATGACCCTGGTTTCAATCCAGCAGCAGTTCTAACTCCACAAAGAGCCTTCATCTCTCCTAGGAAATAACTTTTTAATTCTCCTGATCTTTCTAATCTTGTATTTAAGTATTTGTTTTAATAAATTGTTATTGTTTATGAAATGTAATATATTGAGAGAATATATCTGAACAGTATAAATATACTATTTGATAAAATGTCATTTTGAGATTATTAAGGGCTTTTATAACAAAAAATAAAATTATAAATGTAAGAATTCTGTAGCTTTAAATGTTGTACTTAAATAGCCATTTCTCTAAATAAGATCTTCCTCTGACCAATGAAGCCTATGAAGTGATATTCAACATCATTATTTGTCAGTAACACGTAAAGTCAACTGGAAGGATCAGGTGTCTGAGGATGAATAGCCCAGAGACCCACAATAGAACCAAACAGGAATAGCAAAAATTGTCCATGAAGTGATTTGTAAGGATATACAGCTCTAGTTCTAGATTGGCACCAGCCCACTTGTCATCAGAGGCTTCATCCAGCAACTGACAGAAACAGATGCTGAGAACCTCTCCTTAACTCCATTATGGAGAGCTTGTAGAATCCTGTGGATGAGGTGGAGGAAGTATTGTAGGAGTTAGATTGCAAGACATAGCAGCAGGGAAAACACTGTAGAAAGAATTAACTGATAAAGAGCTTGTGTTATCATGAGGAATCACATGCACACACACAAACACACACACACACACAGAGAGAGAGAGAGAGAGAGAGAGAGAGAGAGAGAGAGAGAGAGTAGAAGAGGAGGCATTCAGGAACACAAATGTCTAATGTCTTCTCTAAAGGTGGAATTTGTAAGGAAACCTAAGTGATATTTTTCTCCTCTTTCAGTGATGGTCAGTTTGAGATAAATTAAAAATGGTTCATTGCGAAGCCAGGCAGTGGTGGTGCACACCTTTAATCCAAGCACTTGAGAGGCAGAAGAAGTTGGATTTCTGAGTTCAAGGCCAGCCTGGTCTATAGAGTGAGTTCCAGGAGAGCCAGGGCTACACAGAGAAACCCTGTCTCAAAAACCCAAAAAAAAAAAAAAAAAAAAAAGCTGATTGCCCTAAAGCTTGGCATAAACACTTCCTGAACAGGCCTTCAATTTGCTTATGCTCAACAGTACCAGAGGGGACCAGGTCTCTGTTTTAAAAGATCATCAAAGATCAAGAGGATAAAGAAGAAACTAGTCATCTTGGAAGTCCATTATTTTTTAAACTCTATGGCTCCTCTCATGACCTTCTTCCTAAGAGTGAATAGTTTATTTGACTCCAAGGCCCTCTCTGTCAACGGTGATTTTTAGTCTTCCACTGCTTCTCTAGCATAGGTAAGTTTATGAAGTTTAGCAGGGCAGGGGCACAACCTGAGTCCTGGCTTCCTTATGTTGGTCAGCTCTGTAAGTTTTGTGGCTGCAGTTCTTGGTGACATGTTCAGGCTACTAGATGCTTGGGACTGAAGATTTACTTCTCCTTGTAAGAGTTTTCAATTCCTGATTATTTCCAACTTATCAACTGCATATGGCCTCTTCAAACTTCCGTTCTCTGAACTTAGATATCTCTGCTCCCATTACCTATAGATTGAACTGACTAGCTAATGTAGACATACAGCATACAGGGGTGTATTTACTCAGTTTTCCAGAGTCCTGGCTTTTAAACTAACCACTAATAGAAAAGCTCAGTCTAGAAACACTCACACACACACACACACACACACACACACACACACACACACACACACACACACACTCATGTATGCCTATGTTCGCATGCACACACAGCCCTAGACACACATGCATGTACACACACATGCATACATGCTAATAGGTATGTACTCAAAATGCATGTAAAGGCATGTACTTGCTTTAATTCTCTCATTAGAACAAAAAGTCATGTAAAAAAATTAATAAAGTGAGGCAAAATTAAAAAATATAAACATGAATAGAACATAATGTTATAGTAAAGAAACCACACAAAAAATTCATATAGATGTATGGACATACACATTCACAAACACAGAAATCTCTTAAAGATAAAATTGCAGGATATACTATATACCCAAAATATTATAAAGTTAAAAAAGAAGTACCAGAAACAAAATTCTGAGATAAAAACCTACTCCTAAAGCCCCACTGGCCTTATTCTGTATTGGCCATCTAAGGATGGGCATGAGGCCCACACTTAAGTGTGTGTACCCAGTGAGAGCGATGGTGAGACTATTGTTTCCTTTCAATCACTTATCCATTGCGGATGGCTGCTAGGATACGGGAGGGGCTTGTACATTCTTCCCTTCTCAGCACTGGAACCTCATCTGACTTCAACCTCTGTAGACTGTGCATTGGGCCACAATCTCTGTGAGTTCACTGGGCCCTAGTCCTGTTCCATCTAGAAGAATTTGTTTCCATGGTTGTCTTCTGTCCTTCACCTTTCAAAGGACCATGTCTGGACCATCAACATTAGCATCCTATAAGAGCATGTTACAGATGCAGACTTCCCACATCAGCCCCTATATGCTCACAAGTGTCCCAGATGATTAGTATGTGTGGTTAGGTTTGGGAAACACAGTGGAGATCTCTACTTTCCTATTTACTCCATGATGCTTCTCTCTCTACTGTTCTATATGAGCAACCAGAGCATGAAGCTTAAGAGGACAGAAAATATATTTTTTTATCATTGTAAATCATATTCCGAAGTGCTCTGAGCTCAGAATTTTCATCAGAAAACATTTTTATAACTAATGTGAAATCCAGTGTTTTCTTCAACCTCTTTGCTAGGTCTCAGTAATCTGGGACAAAAGGCTATGGACCATATTGAAATATCAAAGTAGATACTGTCCAGTTCTCCCAGCATCACTGGGTACTTGTGGCTCTTCCCAGGATCAATCAGTCCTGTGGCTCCTCCCAGATCTCCCAGCATCACCCATTCCCTGTGGCTCCTACCAGTTCTCCCAGCTTCACTCAGTTCCTGTGGCTCTGCCCTGAATCACTCATGGTCATTTGATAATAGAGATTTCCTTACATTTATTTTCCATATTTCTGAAGCTTATATTTCAAGGTCATCGTATCACTGAACTGAATTCCTAATATGCCTAGTTGATAGATATCATGCTATAGAAGTTGACTCAACAGTTCTCCTTGGTTTTTTTCCATCTATGAACAGTAATTCCATCAGAAGATATTCACCCAACTTAACTTCATTTAAACCCATTCTAATTCCAAAGTTTCACCACAGATTTATAGAGACGAAATTTTTACCCATTACTTTTATATCCTGCACCCCATTTCATTTGTTTTTACATGCAAAATGGAGTCAACCACCCCAACATTTCTGTAATAGATTGAATAGGATTTGTTCCCTCATAGATTCATGTGTCAAATGCTTGGCCCATGGGCAGTAGCACTACTAGCAGGTAGAGAGGACGTGTGGCTTGGTGAATGAGCTAGGCCAATTATGTATTTGCCTTTAGAAAAAGAGAAATAAAGAAAGAAAAAGAAGGAAAGAAAGAAAGAAAGAAAGAAAGAAAGAAAGAAAGAAAGAAAGAAAGAAAGAAAGAAAGAAAGAAAGAAAGAAAGAATAAATGAAACCTATTTAGTAGGAGGGAACTATACCTGGTCCTGTATATCTAGTCAGATACCAGTAGCCAGATAGGGCATAGACCCTAGAAGAAAACTTGTTATTGATAGGTTTCTAAACTAATTCAATTCCTTTTATTTTATTGGTTATTTTATTTATTAACATACCAAATGGTGACCCCTTCCCAGTTTCTCCTAAGCAAACCCCCTATCCCACCTACTCCCCTGGTTCTATGAGGGTGTTGACACACTCACCCACCCACCCACTTAAACCTCACAGCCCAGTAATACTCCTACACTGGAGCAACAAGCCTCCATAGGACCAAGGACCTCCCGTACCAGTGATGCCAGATATGGCCACATTCTGCTACGTATGCAGCTGGAGCTAGGATTAGGTTCTGCCCAGCACCTCTGGGACAATTATAACAGGATCCTGTCAGCAAGCACTTCTTGGCATCAGCCATAGTGCCGGGGTTTGGTGTCTGCAGATGGGATGGATCCCCAGGTGGGACAGTGTCTAGATGGCCTTTCCTTGAGTCTGTGCTCCACTGTTTGTCCCTGCATTTCCTTTAGAAAGAAGCAATAATGGATTAATAGTTTTGAGGTGGGCATCCCCATCATTCAACCTGGGCCCATGCCTAACAATTGAATACAATCTCTATAGTTTCTAGTTTCCCTTTGTTGGGTATTTTAACCAAAGTCATCCTGTTTTGATGTTGGGAACCTCCTGCTTCCCTGGCACCTGGAACATTCTTGTGCCTACACTCTGTTTCCCATCCCCCACTGGTACAAACCTCTATTCGATTTCTGTACTCTCTCTTCTTCTTCCCCATCTCCTCCATAACTTACCCAACCTCCCTTTTCCCCCTCCCCTTCCTCTCTCTCTCCTTAGTCCCTCCATCCCACAACTCCTGTGAATATTTTGTTCCCACTTGTCAGTAGGCCTGAAGCCTCCACACTTTGAACTTCCTTCTTCTTGAGTTTCATATGGTCTGTGATTTGAACTGTGGGTGTTCTAAGCTTTTTAGTTAATATCCACTTATCTGTGAGTATATACCATGTGTGTTCTTTTGTGACTGTGTTACCTCACTCAGGATGATTATTTTCTAGTTTGATACATCTGACTGTGACTTTATGAAGTCATTGCTTTAATAGCTGAGTAGTAATCCATTTTATAAATGAACCACATTGTCTGCAACCATTCTTCCATTGAGGGACATCTGGGTTGTTTTCAGCATCTGGCCATTATGAATAAGAGTTCTATAAAAATACAGGAGCATGTGTACTTGTTATATGCTGGCTATTGTTTGGGTAGATGCCTAGGAATGGTATATCTGGGTCCACAATTAGAAATATTTCGAATTTTGTGAGGAACTTCAAGATTGATTTCCAGAATCATTGTACCAGGTGCAACCACATCAGCAAAGGTGGAGTGTTCCTCTTTCTCCACATCCTCCACAGCATCTGCTGTTACCTGAGTTTTTAATCTTAGACATTCTTACTGGTGTGAGCTGGAATCTCAGGGTCATTTTGATTTGCATTTACCAGATGACTGAGGATATTGAACATTTCCTTAGGTACTTCTTGGCCATTTGAGTTTCCTCACTTGAGATTTCTTGGATTACCTCTTTACCCATTTTTAATAAGATTAAATGGATTTCTGGAGTCTAACTCGTGAGTAATATGTATGTTTTGGATATTAGCCTTTATCATATGTAGAGCAGGTAAAGATCTTTTCCCAAACTTTGGGATGGCTTTTTGCCCTATTAACAGTGACCTTTGTCTTACAGAAGCTTTTCAAATTTCTGAGATCCCATTTGTCTATAGTTGATCTTAGAGCATGAGCAAATGGCATTCTATTCAGGAAATGTTCCCAGGTGCTGATGGGTTCAAGATTGTTTCCCACTTTCCTTTTATCAGATTCTGTGTGCCTCATTTTATGTAGAGGTCAGTGATCCACTTGGAGTTGAACTTTGTAAAAGGAGGTAAGAATGGATCAATATGCATTCTTCTACATGCCAAGTGTTACTTAATCCAAGACCATTCCTTGAATATGCTGTCTGTTTCCATTGGATGGTTTTGGCTTCTTTTTTAAAATCAGTTGACCATAGGTATCTTGGTTTATTTCTGTGTCTTTAATTCTATTCCATTGATATACCTGTCTGTCTCTGTACCAATACTACGCATTTTAATCACTTCTGCTCTGTATTACAGCTTGAGCTCTGTGAAAGTTTTTCCCCTACATATTCTCTTATTGTTGAGAATAGTTTTTGCTATCCTGGGTTTTTTGTTATTCCAAATGAATTTGAGAATTGCTCTTTCAATGTCTGGGAAGAAATGAGTTGGAATTTTGATGGAAATGCATTGAATCTGTAGATTACTTTCAGAAAGATGTCCATTTTTACTATATTAATCTTTCAAATTCATGAGCATAGGAAATCTTTCCATCTTCTGAGATCTTCTTTGATTTCGTTCTTCAGAGATGTGAAGTTCTTCTCATACTTTCTCTTGCTGGGTTAGAGTTAGGCCAAAATATTTTTTACCATTTTTTACTTTTATGAAGGGTGTTGTTTCCCTAATTTTGTTCTCAGCCCAATTATCCTTGGAAGAGTGGACGTCTAGTGATTTGGTTGAGTTAGTTTTATATCCAGCCACTTTACTGAAGTTGCTTGTAAGCTGTAGGAGTTCTCTGTTGGGATTTTGGGGTCATTTAAGTATACTATCATATAATCTACAATTAGTGGTATCTTGACTCTCTCCTTTCCAATTTGTATCTTTTTTTTTTTTTTTTGAGTTTGCAAACTTGTTTTTGTTGATGCACTTCTATGTAATGAACCCTACTTGAATCACTCAGAAGAAGCCTACTATATCATGGTGAATGATAGTTTTGATATGTGCTTGAATTTGGTTTGGGAGAATTTTAATGAGTTTTTTGCATCAATATTCATAAGTGAAATTGGGCTGATTCTCTTTTCTTTTTTTTTAAATTAATTAATTTATTTATTATTGATAATTTATTTACATTTCCAATGTTTCCCCTTTTATGGGTCTCGTCTTTGGAAACCCCCTATACCCTCCCCCTCCCCGCCTCTGTGAGGGAATTCCTCCTCACACCTACATGCCCACTCATGCCCATATTCCCACCTTGACATTCCCCTTTACTGGGGTCTCTAGCACTCTCAGGCCCAAGGGCCTCTCCTTTCTCCCTGACGGCCATGGAGGTCATCTTCTGCCACATATGTAGTCTGAACCATGGGTCAATAGATGTGTATTCTTTGGTCGGTGGTCCAAACTCCAGGACGACCGGAGGGGTGTTCAGGCCCATTGACGCTCTTGCTCCCTCCATGGGGCTACAAAGAACCTCAACTCCTTCAGACCGTTCTCCAACCCCTCCATCTGGGACCTCACCCTCAGTCCAGCGGTTACTGTTAAGTGAAACTTGGACATTCTGAACTTTTGGGCTAATATCCGCTTATCACTGAGTACATACCATGTTCGTTCTTTTGTGACTGAGTTACCTCGCTCAGGATGATATTTTCAAGTTCCATCCATTTGCCTGCAAATTTCATTAAGTCATTGTTTTTTATAGCTGAGTAGTACTCCATTGTGTAAATGTACCACATTTTCTGTATCCATTACTCTGATGAGGGACATCTGGGTTGTTTCCAGCTTCTGGCTATTATAAATATGGCTGCTATGAACATAGTGGAGCATGTATCTTTGTTACATGTTGGGGCATCTTCTAGGTATATACCCAGGAGAGGTATAGCTGGGTCCTCAGGTAGTATTTTGTCCATTTTTCTGAGGGTCCGCCACACTGATTTCCAGAGTGGTTGTACCAGCTTGTAATCCCACCAGCAATGGAGGAGTGTTCCTCTTTCTCCACATCCTGGCCAGCATCTGCTGTCACCTGAGTTTTTGAACTTGGCCATTCTGACTGGTGTGAGGTGGAATCTCAGACTAATTTTGATTTGCATTTACCTGATGACTAGGGATGTTAAGCATTTTTTTAGGTGCTTCTCAGCCCTGTGAATTTCTCAGTTGAGAATTCTCTGTTTAGTTCTGTTCCCCATTTTTTGATGGGGTTATTTGGTTTTTTGGAGTCTAACTTCTTGAGTTCTTTGTATATATTGGATATTAGCCCTCTATCAGACATAGGATTGGTTAAGATCTTTTCCCAATCTGTTGGTTGCTGTTTTGTCCTATTGACAGTGTCCTTTGCCTTACAGAAGCTTTGCAATTTTATTAGGGTTTGAGCTTTGTACAAGGAGATAGGAGTGGATCAATTTGCATTCTTCTGCATGTAGACCACCAGTTGAACCAGCACCATTTGTTGAAAATGCTGTCTTTTTTCCACTGAGTGGTTTTAGCTCCTTTGTTGAAGATCAAGTGACCATTTGTGTGTGGGTTCATTTCTGGGTCCTCAATTCTATTCCATTGATCTACCTGCCTGTTACTGTACCAATACCATGCAGTTTTTATCACTACTGCTCTGTTGTACAGCTTGAAATCAGGGATGCTGATTCCCCCAGAGGTTCTTTTGTTGTTAAGGATAGCTTTTGCTATCCTGGGTTTTTTGTTGTTCCAAATGAATTTGAGACTTGCTCTTTCCAAGTCTATGAAGAATTGAGTTGGAATTTTGACGGATTGCATTGAATCTGTAGATTGCTTTTGGCAAGATGGCCATTTTTACTATATTAATCCTTCCAATGCATGAGCATGGCAGATCTTTCCACCTTCTTAGGTCTTCTTCCATTTCTTTCTTCAGAGACTTGAACTTCTTGTCGTACAGATCTTTCACTTGCTTGGTTAGAGTCACACCAAGATACTTTATATTGTTTGTGACAATTGTGAAGGGTGTCATTTCCCTCATTTCTTTCTCAGCCTGTTTATTCTTTGAGTATAGGAAGGCTACTGATTTGTTTGAGTTAATTTTATATGTGGCCACTTTGCTGAAGTTGTTTTTCAACTGCAGCAGTTCTCTGCTGGAGTTTTTCGGGTCACTTAGGTATACAATCATATCATCTGCAAATAGTGATAATTTGAATTCTTCCTTACCATTTGTATCCCTTTGACTTCCTTTTGTTGTCTAATTGCTCTAGCTAGAACTTCAATTACTATATTGAATAGATAGGGGGAGAGAGGGCAGCCTTTTTAGTCCCTGATCTTAGTGGGATTGCTTCAAGTTTCTCTCCATTTAGCTTGATGTTGGCTGCTGGCTTGCTGTATATAGCTTTTACTATGTTTAGGTATGGGCCTTGAATTCCTGATCTTTCCAAGACTTTTATCATGAAGGGATGTTGAATTTTGTCAAATGCTTTTTCAGCATCTAAGGAGATGACCATGTGGTTTTTTTCTTT
>JAPYYD010002956.1:0-14722 GCA_028551405.1 Uromys caudimaculatus
AAAAAAAAAAAAAAAAAGCAGAACTACAAAATAACTCTTGGCCCCTAATGACCTAAATCCAAACCCCTATACTAAGACCAGCCCAGCCTTAAGATGGTTTCTAGTGCCCACCAGCTGTGTCACTGGAACAATTCAGGTTCCCTTTGAGTTGGAGTCTGAAACAGGTCAAGCTCAGCCAACACCTGACCCCTTCTTGCACAGAGCATTTAGTTTTAAAAGCTTTACAGTTAGGAATTTGTTCCGAAACTTCTTAATTTCAGTTAAGAACTGAATTTGCTCTTAACTGTTCTGAAACAGTTAAAACCTTTGTCCTTTTGAGATATATATAGCCTACAACCTCTGAGTATCATTGTCAAGGATGTGAAAGTCATTCCTTTGAAATGTAACCATCCATCACTGTGGGAGGTCAGAAATCTAGCTTCAAGACTCTCCACACAGCTGCCGGTCACATTTACATTGGCCAGTCTTCCCATGTGCTTTTCTTCATTTTCATTTCCCAGACTTAACCCTGCTCATTCCTCTTCTCCCTTGTTGTCTTTGAAATGCCCAGTAGCCTCTGTAGCAAGTGGAACAGATCTTAAGTCTTTCCACTGTGCACAGTAGTTACTGGATAAAATCTCTCTCTGTCATTTTAATGTCTGGTAACCAAGGCCACATGTTTGCAAGTCACAGGTGTTAGAATGAGGACGTGGCTCTGAGGTGACCTAGAAGCATGCACAGACCTTAATTTCAATCCTCAGGGCCAGCACCCCAAAGACATATTTGTTACATGATTATTGGTAAATCATTAATTATTCATTAAAGTCAAGTTGGTAGAAATCTCTAATTAGTGTGAGTCCATCAATAGGAACTGCTTGAAAAATAAATAGTACATCTATACAAAGACTACTATTCATCATGAGAAATAAGGCCCTTTATGAAATGAATAAAAAAAATTCTGAAATATACTAGGGCAAGAGTACAAAGTTGCTTTTATTTATGTAGCAAAAACCAAAGTGTACAGATCTAGATGAGTGCCACAATAAGGCACAAGATCAGTGGCCGGTTGGCTGTTATGAAGAGATGGCATTTCCTTCTGGGCACACAAGTGGACAAACAGCTGCAATCCAGAGCAGGGCAGAGACTTAGGTGGCTCTTTTATGGGCAGCTGGTCAAGGAAGTAATGGACAACAGTGTGTGAGCAGCACAGAGAATAGACATGATGCAATTAGGTGAGCTTTGAAGCCGGAACGATCCAAGGGCCAAGATGACTGGGCCTTGAAGCATGTGATGGTTTGTATATGCTCGGCCCAGGGAGTGGCACTTTGAGAATGTGTGGCCCTGTTGGAGTAGGTGTGTTACTGCAGACGTGGGCTATAAACCCCTCATCCTAGCTGCCTGGAAGTCAGTATTCTGCTAGCAGCCTTCAGCTCCTCCTGCGCCATGTTTGCCTGGATGCTGCCATGCTCCTACCTTGATGATGATGGACTGAACCTCTGAACCTGTAAGCCAGCCCCAATTAAATGTTGTCCTTATAAGAGTTGCCTTGGTCATGGTGTGTGTTCACAGCAGTAAAACCCTAAGACAAAGCACTTATTGCCATTTGACCTTCAGGAAAGCAGGCAGAAATTTGCATTATAGTTACGTCACTACTTAACTCTGGAATTGGACATATATACAAGAGAGTTACTTGGCAAGCAGTAGGCTTGCTGAATGAACCTCCACTGAGTCAAGATAATCTTGCTCCATGTTACAGTATAGGCTTGGGTTTCTGTTGTATCCTCATGGGCTTACTGTTAATTTGGCTGTTCCATGCAGTTAATGTGGCTGTGCCTCTTTTATCTAACTGACGAAGTTCAGGCTTGTCCCACAGAGAATAGAAAGCCTTAGAAATCCCAAACCACTTTCTGCTTTATGACAGAAATGGTCTAGCTACCAGATTGTTCTGTGATTGATATTTCCTTCCAGATGCCAAGTTTCTTCATTTCCATAGTTAGGCTAAACTGTGGTGGAGAAAAATAGTAGGCATCTCCCTCAGGCTTTGAGAAGGCATGCCAGTGTTGCAGGATACTAGAGTTTAAGACTCATTTCAAAGGAGAAATAAAGAAGACACCCCCTTCATTTCTTCCTCTCTCCCCACTTTAGGGAATTCCTGGTCCCCAAGGTCATGGGTGCATGGCAGCTGGCACTCACAGTAAGGAGTATATAGCCAACAGGAGTTGCCACCCTCACCTGTGCTTGGAATTCTTTTTCATCAACTCAGTCTTCTTCAAACCTCCCCCAAGCATACTGAATTCTAACTGACCTGCTCTTGAAACCTGCCCTTCATACCTCCATCGCAGTGACCTGCCCCTCAGCACTATTGATGCCCTGTATCCTGCCATGCCTAGGTTTTCTCTGTCCCTCTTACTACCCATTTCTCAACTCCTTGCTTCTCCTTTTATGTCCCAACACTTGTTTGGGCCAGGAGTCCTGTGAACCCAATCTGGTCCAGACTTCCCTTCACCCTCCTTGGTCTGGCATTCAATCTGACACCCCAGAGGGAAGAGGCAGACTGCAGACCCCACACATTAAGAGTTTGCCCTGCCCTTTCTGAGCTGGTGTACCAGTGTCTGGGCACCCCACCAGGAGAGGCAGAATGTGGAGCCACACGTGCAGGCAAACACTCATATGAATAAAACAATTTTTACTTAAAAAAAAAAAAAGATTGGGCTCTAGTTGAAACCAAACCCAAAAATGTTCATTCCATATTGTAATGGAAAAGCAAGTGAGAGGGGAGTTATCTCTTAATTAGAGGAAAGGATTAAAAGAAGCCTGCCCCAGCCTCCACTTGCACTAGACACATATATGGCATATATAATTATGTTCAGGCAAACACACATGCACATATAATATATATAAATCTTTAAAATTTTCCTATTATAAAATCTACTAGAAAAGTCTAATATATTATGTGACTATTTCTTCCTCTTTGACTTCTATGAACCTTTTAAAAATTGCATATAAAATGATTATTCTTTTTACATCTCTATGTCAATATACATTATTCAAACTTAAAAAAAAAAAAAAAAAGCCTGCCCATCTCGTGAGAGAGACGACAATGGGGACGCCATGGGATGTACTTCCCATTGCCTAAGTAGGAGAGAGCACCCTCCTCCAGAAACATGGTTTAGAACTGTTGCTAAACCGTCAACCAATCATTGCCATGCTCAAGGAGAGCTGAAGATTATCACTACAGTTTGAGAAGTTTGACAATTGTCAGGGTCCTAGACCAATCCATTCACACAAGCACTAACACAGCAATGACTCTGGTCCTGTTGGGACACCCAGGGCTGTGTATCCACCCACTGTCTCCTTGCCTCAGACAATGTAGAACAACATTGAGAACTTCCCCATACCCTATGGAAAAGGCTCTCTTACCGCCCCTTACTCCTCCAAGAAGACAGGACAGCCTTATGCCACCTCACCTACCTTTCCATGAGACTCTGGTTTAGTCACAAACCCTCCCTGAAATGCAGGGTATCATCCAAGCCAGAAACTTTAAGTTTCTTCAGGATTTCACCTCAACCCTACAAAACAGGCAGATTTCTGTGGAAAGAAACAGAAACTAAATAGGACCAACATCCTTATGTCAAGGGCTGTGGAGGATTGTAGCAAGCCTGAACTCTAAGACTTCAGACTGGTAGCCACACTAGTCACTAGTGCTTGTTTTATTTGGCTGAAAGACCCCCGGTGTTTTCAAATGAGGGGACTACTGCTGATCATAGAACCTCTCTCTTCCAAGCCCTCCTAGAAAAAAATAGATGCAAGAGAAATCAATTGCTCTCACCATTCTGAAGAAGTGATTCTGCCGAATCAGTGGTTCTATTGGCTTCTTTGTGGTACCCAGCCAAATGCACCAGCTAAATCAGCCAGGGGGAGACTTTCTTCTGCCTCAGGGTTCTTGTTCCATTCTCCTCAAGAATAGAGTAAGCAGACCAAAAGGTCAAATTGGAGGTTCTTTGTTGTTAATTCAGAATCAACAATCTTGAACAGGATAGAACATCTATAGACAGATTGCCAATGGGATTTAGAACAAGTTCTAACTCTTGGAAGCAGCAGGTAGCTGAGAGTCATTGTGACTCTGAGAAGTATTACAGCTCAAACAATCTTGGTGGGCTTCAGTGTGTTAACCAAGACTTGTCCCTTGCTGACCAAGCACATCTGTAAGTCACCAATATAGATATCAGGTCTTAAAGATTGTGAGAAGCTATGGGAATAAATTCTGGTCTGTTGAGGCCAAGGCTGGAATGAACCCTTACTGCTTGCAGCCGCTGGTTAAGTCGTAGAGGCTGGCTTGAGCATGCTCACTTCCAGGGGCAAAAGTCTCAGGCTTGGGAAGCCTCCAAAAGTCCATTCCCAGAGAGTCTTAAAGGCTCCCTTCTTCTGGCTAGGAGCCAGACCCTGAACTCTTCAGGCTTCTTCCCCTAAAGAGTTAGGAATGTCTGGGGCCAGTCTCCCGGCCAGTCTCCCGGCCAGTCAGGAGCCAGGCTGGGAAGTCCTTCTCTTTCCTCCTCCCTAGGTTCTGTAGCAATCCTATCTCCTTCTAAAGGCTTAATTTATAGAATACTAGGTACACCCAAGTGAACCCAGCTTGCCCAATTTAGCTGAATATAGCCAAAACAAAACAACAACCAACAACAAAATCAAAAACAAAACAAGACCAGTCAGGGGTGAGCAGTCAAAACTGGTAGGAGAAGGGGGAAAAGTTAGTAAAAGTTCACAGTCAGGTATTCAGGCCTACTTACTGCAGAGGTAGGGAAAGATGGCTCCTGGTTGCCCCGGTGACCTTCGCAGGCCTGCTACTTCCCTATTTCCTTCAGCTGGGGAAGTTCAGCTGAGGTTTTTTGTTTGTTTCTTTTAGACATGCTGCCATTGTATTAACAGCTTCCAGGAGCCCACTTTGCAGTTCTTTTTCCCTAGAGGCTTGAGCCTGCCTGCTGTCAGAAAGCTCTGTTTAGGATAGTGTGGGTCACATTCACCCTAATACTGCAAGGACTCTCTATAAGGGAATGGAATCACACTATATGATGCAGAGCCCATGTGGTACTAAGACCACGTTCCTCCAGGCTAATCCTTGAGTGTAGCCAAAGGCTCACTGCTACAGGATGCTCCTCCAGTGAGTAACTTTGACCTGAGAGCTACCTTTTGACCTGGCCAAAACTTTATTAGAACTGAGTATCCACCACCTTCTAATTCCTCTTCCTTTCCCTCCCCCTCCACGGGTGTTTCTTTCAGTGGACTTCCTGTCCACACCTGTTTATAACCCTGGTTCTTTATAAACACTCTCCCAAGCAATCTTTTCTGCCCCTAATACCACATGCCTGGTGTCTGCTGGTCATCAAATGCCCAAACTAACAGACTTCTTACTTTATACTTCTGGTTTCTTGACCTTTTTAGGCATTTTATTCTATTTATGATGTATTTGAGACAGAGTCTCACTGTGGAACTCAGGTTGAGGGAGGTGGTTCTCTTATCTCTATTGCCCAAGTGTTTTCAGGAGTGGCAAGGGATTCAGGAGAATGCCACCATGGGCTTTGACTTTATTTTCAGTGATTGTGTTTGTAAATAGAGGTTTCATTAAGATTTTTTAAAAAGACCTTATTTAAGGCCTACTAAATGGATGGATCCATATTGTTTGGCTCATCTAAGGAATTCCCAGAATAACTGGGAATTATTAATAATTTAATTAATTATTAATTAAATTATAATAATCTGCAATGGCAACTCACCTCATAGGTAGTGTCAATAATCCATCTCCTAGCCTAGGTCTCCTGGAAAAGAAGTCCTCATACACATCCTTCGGTCAACTTGTTAATGCTTTCGTCTTTACCTCAGGTTCTCTAGACTCAAGAACAGGGGCATCACACTTGACTTGGGACCAACATCCCTACTCAGATGTTGTGTCCCATCCCCCAGAGATCTTTCATCTTTGTGACCTTCATGTTCTTTCCTCCTCTACCCAGCCCCACATTAACCGAGCCTGTCAATCATGTCTAATTGTACTCAGAATTCAGTTGATTTTCCACTGAACTCTTGAGCCTCATTCAACTGTGAAAATGTGCTTCGGCCCATAATTCACAGTCCCCAAGCATTCCACTTAAAGCAAACATCAGGTCCTTACAGAAGGTGTTACCTAACCTTTCAGGTTAGCCTGGCTCCGTCTCAACACTCTTCATCTGAGACAGTTTATTTAAATAATATAGTTTATTATTATGTGTAATATTCACTTTAGACTCCTACTTCCCTGAATTCTGCAGTCGACTTTTTACAAAATTGTGTTTTGAATTTTTACCAAGAAAGACTTGATAAATTTGAGCAGAATAATGTTCCTTAAAGGTAGGGAAAGATAGTAGGGTCATCATATTAAAACAGAAGTTCAAAAACAATAAAATAAAACTTTCTCTTTTAAACATTTGGTCATCATACTTTTAAAAACCATGGGTGGCACTAGCCTTTAATCTCAGCAATCAAAAGCAGAGGCAAGTGTAGGCTGG
Source organism: Uromys caudimaculatus (assembly GCA_028551405.1). NCBI lineage: Eukaryota > Metazoa > Chordata > Mammalia > Rodentia > Muridae > Uromys > Uromys caudimaculatus. The sequence continues at coordinate 6,516 of JAPYYD010002956.1, forward strand.
AGGCCAACCTGGTCTACATAGTGAACTTCAGGATGGCCAGGATTACATAGTGAGACTCTGTCTCAAAAAAAAAAAAAAAAAAAAAGCCACCTCACACCAAAAAACACCGGTCCACTGATGGTCACAAATATACATAGAAACCTTTGGCACTTATGAGCTACTAACATATATTTATAAAACCTCTTTGTACGTGTGTTAAACAATCATGATAAAATGCTATTATTATCAAAGAGAACCAACTTAAGGAGAGGTCATTATAAACATCTGGCACCTGAGAACCAAGACTTTCTTTTGCGTGGAAGCTTATTTTTCTCCAAGTACTTTCCTTACATGTAGGTTATGGTACCAATAGGTGGCAGCATAGTTGCATCTGGTAGTCATTAAAATAAGAACATGTAAGATTCTTGGAAACCATCACTAGCTCAAATGAAACTTATAAGTGACATATATTGTCTTCAAAAGTATCCAGCCTGCCAGCCTGCCTCTCAATAAATAATGATCTAGTTGTGTTTAAAACAATATAACCAGAACCACTTTTAAAAAATGGTGGTCAGACAAAAGAAAGTGGCTGAAGCACATTGTTTCTTCACTGTCATGGAGTCAGAGGTCCTCAACCTGGAGGTTGGGATCACATATCAGATATGCTGTAAACATGTAAATAACAAATATTTACATTAGGATTTATAGCATTAGCAAATTTACAGTTATGAAGTAGCAATAAAATAATTTTATGCTTGGAGGTCACCATAAGATGAGGAACTGTATTGAAGGGTCACAGCATGATTGAGAACCACTGCTCTAAGTGGAGAAATTCAAACAAAGGTGCCATTACAAGGGCTCAAATATTAAGTAAGATCCAAACTCAGGACAGTGGTGAAGGGCTAGCTTGGCGACGGATTATTGAGAGCCACTTCTTGGCATGCAATCAAAAGCTAAATAATTGAGGGTCAGAACTTTGGAACTAGGGGAAGCAGATATCATCAGTCAGGAACAGGGTGGTGGCCATAAATTCGGGCTGTTGGCTTCCTCATGGGTCCAGACAATCAATAGAATTTTCATACTCACGGCCTTTAACAGATTCAATTTAATGCCCACCTTACCCATTCTTAACTACTTAGTTTTCCTTAAGAAGGATGTGTTTGGTTCCTTTGCTGCCTGGATACGTTCTCAGTGCAGTTATTTCCAGCCCAAATTTTCTTTTCTCTGATAAAAGGCCTTTGTAAACTATTAGGAGAAGTGGGTTAATTTCCCAGTCTAACTTGTTTCAAACTACCTTCCTTATGTATATCAAAAAGGTACAATTCAGCCTGCAGAAAGAGTTCAGTTGATAAATACTTGGTGTGCAAGAATCTGAGTTAATCCCTAGAACTCATGTAAAAGCAGGATGTAGTAGTTGGCTTGGTGAGCTCCAGGTCCAAGTGAGGGACTCCTGAGGAAGGACACTCAAAGGGCACCTCTGCCTTCCACATGTGCATGAGAGCATGCACACATGCACACATGCACGCAGACACACACACACACACACACACACACACACACACGTAGATACAGATACATATATACACATGCACACACATACACACATACATGCACACATACACAGAAATTTTTTAGGCAGAATTTGGCATCTAAGGACCAAGACTGTGGTTCTGTTTTTCTGTGTAGGCAAAGAACAGCATAAACTACAAACCAACTCTGTCCTCTAATGTAATGCTGTTCAAATCTTTTAGACACTGACCCTCCTTGGTAACACATTTTACTTTGCAACTGTGCTAGACTCTGGCCCATTTGCTCTTGAGTCCAGTCTTTATTTTTCTCCTCTATATTATACAAGAATGTCCATCCCACAAGCTACATCTTTGAGGCTCTTCAGGCTGCCAACTGACAACTGGCTAAAACTAACCTATATAAAACAGTGCCTCAAACAGGAGAGAAGGAAGAGTGAAAACACTGAAGAGCTCTGAACTAGCTCTCTCTCTAGGACTGCTCTAGACAAAATGACCCCCCTTTGATTTTAGCCTTGTTGGATGACCCAGCTCTGGGACCCAACAAACCTGCCAGTTTTCTTCACCCCAGCAGCCAACAGGAATTAGCAGTTCCTGCCATTGCTGATAGCTATGTGCTTTACCATCTTCAGTTCAACTTCTCAGTGTTTTCATCTGTGTAAGCAGTTTCCTGTTTTAAATTGTCTCTGTTAAAAATACACTGGCATGATTTCTGTTTTCCTGATACATAAACGTAGAACACACATACTATATGAAACTGAAGCAAATGTTTCACAAACAATATTCATTTCACTCTGTGCAATGATTCTGATATTTCCTTTGCTACTCCTATGTGTGTGTGTGTGTGTGTGTGTGTGTGTGTGTGTGTGTGTGTGTGTGTGATTTGTAAATGTTTTATGTAACCCAGGCTGGCTTTGAATTTACCATGTAGGTAAGGATAAACTTCTGGCAACCTTAAACTTCTGGTCTTCCTGCTTCCATCTCCTGAGTGCTGCTGGTATTACAGACCTGTACCAATGTATCTAGACATATGCGTGTGATGCTGAGGATTGAACTCAGGATTTTATGCTGATCTATAAGCCCAGTCTTCTGGTGTTTAAGAATAACAGTCATACTGGTGATTCATGCATTTAATCCCAGCATTCAGGAGGCAAAGGCAGGTGGATCTCTGTGAGTTTGAGGCCAGTCTGGTCTACTGAGCAAGTTTCAGGACAGCCAGGGCTACACAGAGTAACCCTGTTTCAAAACAAAAACAACAAACAAACAAACAAAATAATAGTCACAACCCACTAAACTGAGTTTAGAACTTACTGATGTATTGGAGCTCCATAGCAGACATTTGGGAATTGCATAGTTTATGCAGAGTATAGATGGAGGTAACTTTTATATATATGCATGCCTGATACTCTGGACTACATTTCCTGAAAAATACTATCCTTGCCTCCTTTGTCTTCTGCTTTTTGTCAAAAATTGGTTGAACACAGTTAGATAGCAGTAAGGGTGTGTGTGTGTGTGTGTGTGTGTGTGTGTGTGTGTGTGTGTGTGTGTGTGTGTGTGTGTATGTGTGTGTGTGTGTTTATAATAATACAATTGAGTGAATATAGATAATTATGTCAGTGCTCTTAACCACTGAGCCATTTCTCCAGCCCTCAATTTGTTTTCCAATCATACATAACAAATGGAAATTATACATATTATTGGGTAGCAGAAATGTTTTGATACATGTGCTTATTGTGTAAATAAGATCTCAGTAAGAAACTCTAATGTGCTATTATTGCATAGTAGGAAGACTAAAGATAATAAAATGTAAAATTGTACAGTTTAAAAAGAACTTTTAATCCAATTTAAATATTCTAAAACATATATGTCTTGCTTGGGTTTTTGTGTTTTAGTAGGGAGATCTTAAAATGTTTTCACAGAAAGAAATAATAAATGTTTGAGAAGATAGACTTTTTTTAAATGTAATTTAAATATTGCAGAATGAATGTCTTGTTTTGTTTTTTGTGTTTTGGTTGGGGGGGTGGTTGAGACAACATCTCACTGTGTAGGTGAAGAAATGACAGAAAAGCAACATCTACAGAGATACAAAGATGAGGGGAGATGAAAATCATTGTACGCCAGACCCGAGAGGTTAAGGTAGAGCCAAACTGTGGCCCTGGACAGTCTGAGACCAGAGAGTGAAGAACTGTGTCTATGACTCTGCACTAGGCACTCTTCTCACTGCTGTGACAAAATCATGGGCAAAAGCAACTGAAGGAAGGGGCTTCCATGGTGATGACAACATGGTGGCACAGATGTGAGGTGGATTGTCAAAGGACATCTGCATCTGGAAAGCAGAGGTAGATGAACACGGTGCTCTTCTTGCTGTCTTTTTATTCAGCCACTAATATTTCTGTCTCTGTATATTTGCCACTTTTGATACTTTCACAAAAATGGAATATGTGCCATGTGGACTTCTATGATTGCATTAACCCATTTAGCACCCTATTTTCAAGGTTTATCCATGTTGTAACATATATCAATATTCATCGCTTTCAGTGTTGAGTAATATTCTATTTATCTTAGTTTAGTGTTGCTGTAACAAACCAACACAAATGTAAACAATGTAAATTGATTGTCTAAAGTTTTATAGGCAGAGCATACAGTGTTGGTCACAATGGGCTAAAATTAAGGTGCTGTCAGGGATACACTCCTTCTGGAACATATGAAGAGAATCTGTATCCTCACCTTCATTAGCATCAAAAAGATCTCTGAATTGTTTGGACAATGGCTCCTCCCATCCATGACACCAATAACAGAGAGCTGAGTCTCACATTAACTCTCTCTTGCCTTGTAATAGAACACTCGAAGTTCTGAAGATAAGGGTGCAGACACAGATGACTTACCAATTCATTATAAGGAACCATCATCACATTGGTTTGTCCCTGTAGCCACTGAGAAATGCACAGGCTGTGTCTACATTTTGGCTAGTATGAACAATACCACTAGGAACACTGTGTAAGAGGTTTTGAAAGGATATGTTTTCATTTCTCTGTGTTTGTATCTAGGAGTAGAGTCTTGTTTGTTTGTTTCTTAGAAAGCTTCCGGCCCATAGTGCAACACAGTTAAGGATGGTATATCTTAACTTAGTGTTATGTGGAAAAAGCCCTATCAGTGAAGGCCTCAAAAGAAAGCATTGAGCTGGATTTTGTATTCATTTAATGTTTGGCTTTCATTTTTAATTTTTTGAGTAACAGTTTAATTATAGAGACTATTAAAAATATAGAAAACCTCTAAAAGAAAGTAAAAACAAAAAACTACTGTTAACATTTTCTCAGTAGCTGGGTAGATTGGTGCATACTTGCAATCCTGGCAGTCAGGTGGGCAAGAGTTTAAAGTCAACCCAATTTACATAATAAGACTTTGCCTTAAAAAATAATGTTCATTAGTCATTTCTCTCTTCTTTCTTCTTCTTTTTAAAAATGTGTGTGTGTGTGTGTGTGTGTGTGTGTGTGTGTGTGTGTGTGTATCAGTTTTTTCCTTCATTATGTGAGTCACTGAGATCAAACTCACCTTGGTGGAAGCACTTTTACCAGCAAGCACTCTCGATGGCCCCCTTTTCTCTTTCTTTGTGGCACAAGGTCTCTCACTCTGTAGCCCAGGCTGGACTCAGACTAAAGATGATCTTCCTGCTTTTCAGCCTAAGTGCTGATTACAAGCAAGCACCTCTTAATGTTGGGTATAGAGGCACACTCAAGTCATGCCTGGCTTTTTACATGGGTGCTGAGGATCTGAACTCAGGTCTTCATGAACAAGCTCTTAACCCTAACTCCCCATCTTTAAAAAAAAAAAAAATAAGTGAAAGGATTGTAGCTCAGTGATAGTCCAAAGTGATAGAGATTTTTCCTGGATTTGATCTCCAGCCTACAAAAAGGCAACTATAAAGGTAAAGAGTGGGGCTATCTCTAGGCTCAGTGGGTAAAGACAATTACTGGCAAGCCTCACAACCACATTTGATCCCCAGGAACCCAAATGGTGGGAAGAGAGAAGCAACTCTTCACGTTGTATTCTGACTTCGTCATGCAAGCTGTGGCATGGGTACAGGTACAGGCACAAATAAACAGATGGATGTTTTTAAAATGTTTTAAAAACTAAGGGAAAAACAAGAAACCCACCGGATGAATAAAGGTGTCTTATGTGGTCCATGTTTGTTTTACTGTAAGTTGAGAAAGTGATGATAAACCTGTGTGCTGTTGGAATCCCAGAGACAGCAGTGTAGACATGTTGGGAGCGGCATCTCTGGCACATGTGGGTCTCAATAGCCAACACTGCTAAAGATGAACATATGGAAATCAACTTCTATAAAGTGGATCTTCCAAACATCAACCTTCTTTATAACTTTTCTCCCCAGATTCCTTAGATGACAAACATTCTTTAACTGATGGTAACTGAATGAGGTAAACTTATTCTTGTACAGAAAGAGAGAGCATATAATGCTATATCAGCGAAAGGAAGGAAGGAAGGAAGGAAGGAAGGAAGGAAGGAAGGAAGGAAGGAAAAAGAAAGAAAGAAAGAAAGAAAGAAAGAAAGAAAGAAAGAAAGAAAGAAAGAGAGAAAAAGAAAAGAAAATTACTTCCAAACAGCTCATGCTATGATGACTAGAGGAGGCAACAGGTAACCCATAGCAGCTTCACCAAGTAGCATTGAGACTCCAGTGTACACTAACTCAGGCCAGGCTTGTTTGTTTTGGTAGCTGAACTAATTCCATCTGTCTCAAAGGACTTCTGCCCAAATTATGTCTTGTTTTTATTCAGTTTACATAAAACAGTCCTTTTTCTGGTTTCTTTTTTTCAAGAATTTTGAGTTAGAGCAACACAATATCCCAAGTGGTTTTTATGAATTTCTCCACGTTTGCTGGGATACCATTGAATCAAGCTGTGTCCTTTGTAGCTTTTCTGGTTCCTGAAAATAATTTTCAATTATTTATTTATTTATTCTTTGTGTCATAATTCACAAGTTTAACACCTTTACGGTTTTCTCATTCTCATTTGTGTGTGTGTGTGTGTGTGTGTGTGTGTGTGTGAGATGTGAGTGATCACCCACATGTGAGTCTGAGGGTGCATGTGCCTGCCCACATAGGACCAAGGTTGATATCAAGAGTCCTCTTCAATGGCATTCTGTCTTGTATATTGAGGTAGAGTCTCTCAATTAAACCCACAGCTCTCCAATAAGTTTAGTTTAGCGAGCTTGCTCCTGGGGTCTCCTGTGTCCACCTTCCCAGTGCTGTGGCTCCAGGCAAGCTTTCATAGCTACTGTAGATTCCAGAGATACGAACCCTGGTCCTCGAGCTTGTTGCTTATGCAGCAAATACTTCCACTCAGCTCCCCCCTAAGCCCCCATTTTTCCTTTACAGACAAGGGGATGAACCGCAAGGCAAACAAGCACAGGTCATAAGTGACACCGTCCTCTTTTCTCCTCTCCCTTTGCTCTGCATCCATTACTTTGAATGTAAAGGCAATGCAAATGAGTCCTTGTCACTTGCTCCGTTTCCCCTCAGACTGCTGCAGTCACTTCTAGCATTCCCACTAAAGCAGTGTTTTAAGAAATACAGTCGGGGAGAAGGCTAGCATCCAGGGAGTGTGGACAAGCCAGTGAGTGGAGGTAAGACAGGCGCCACTGCCCAGAGGGACCCACCTGGAATCTGCAGGACACTAGGACAAAGGAACAGCCTGGGACAGGAGCCTTCCCCTTTATGCCTGAGGTCTGTGCCACACAGCTCCATATCCAAATAGCTCAGAGAGGGAGCTACTCTCCAGGAGAGTGTATAAGCCTGTGATCAGGGGTAAGGCCAGTACCTCTGCTCAGAGAGACCCACCCAGAACCTCCAGGACACAGGGACTGAGGAGTGACCTTCTGGTTTCCTTCTGAGGCCAGAAAGCTAATCCCATGACACAGTGCTCCATATTCACTGCAAGGAGAGAGCTGGTCTCCCAGGGGTGCGAACACCTTTGAGCATGGGAAGACCATCACTTCTGTTCAAATTCCTCAATCAAGAGGGACCCTCGAAGAGCCATCAGGACACAGGAACCAAGGGACTGCTGGAGACAGGAGCCTTCTGGTTTCTTTCTGCACCCCAGAGCTGACCCTGTACCACAGCTCTCCAACCCCAAATTCTTCTCAGAGACAGCTGGTCTTCAAGGAGTATTGACACAGAGGCTTACAGGAGGGACAAGCCACAGTCAGAGAGAGCAAGATCAGATAACACCAGAGATAACCAGGTGGCAAAAGGCAAGGACAAGAATATAAGGAACAGAAACCAAGACAACTTGGCATCATCAGAACCCAGTTCTCCCACCACAGCAAGCCCTGGATACCCTAACACAACAGAAAAGGAAGACTTAGATTTAAAATAACTTCTCATGATGATGATAAAAGACTTTAAGAAGGAAATAAATAACTCCCTTAAAGAAATACAAGGGAACACAGGTAAACAGCTAGAAGCCCTTAAAGAGGAAATACAGAAAAACACAAACAAACAGGCAAAGGAAAAGAACAAAACTATCCAGGATCTAAAAATGGAAATAGAAACAATAAAGAAATCACAAAGGGAGACAACCCTGGAGATAGAAACCCTAGGAAAGAGATCAGGAGTCATAGATGCAAGCATCACCAGCAGAATACAAGAGATAGAAGAGAGTATCTCAGGTGCAGAAGATACCATAG